>CAEFZY010075737.1:0-138261 GCA_903066815.1 Brachyrhaphis roseni
TATATATATATATATATATATATATATCAGATAGTTGCCTGAAAAAAAAATGCAGGCAACTATCTTGTTGATTACTCTGACTGTACGCAGTCATTCTAATATGAAAAATGTAATGTTAAGTCTCATATATGACAGTAATAAACAACATAATGCAAGATAAAAAAAAATGTATATCTAGTTGTAAGTGTATGTAAATACCATAATGCATGTCTTTAATTTTTTCACTCTTCAAGCATCTGTTTTCGTTTTGAGAGAGAGAATGACAAATCTTCTAACATATAAAATGCTATCGTAGAAAAAAAATGTACCAATAATAGCTGATTTAAGCTCTGCAGACTGAAACACAGAACTCTGTTATAATGATAGATTTATTCAGTGTGCACTTCGTTTTTGTTTGAAAAACCTAAAATTATCATCTCATAACACTTTTGTCTGAAAATACAGTTTGCTTTAAAAGTGTTGCAGTTTACCCCAAAAGGTTTCATCATGAGAATTGCAAGTTTATCTTTTAACTGAAGCTAAAGCTTGAGCAACATTCATATATATGATTCACATCAAGTTGATTCATAGCTTCATGATTCATTTTCCTCACTACATCTATATTGCCACTTGAGGCCTAACTTCTTATTCTTTTGAGCTATTTCCAACTTTTCCCTCTGCTGCTGCAGGGTTTTTACATCCAACGGTGAATGGAAACAGTCTTAACGGTACTTGGCAGATGCACAAATGCGAGAGTCTAAAAGGCTAGCTTAGGTTCTTTGCTCAAATTCTTATACTTGAAACAGATGGTCACATTAGATTTTGAACATAAAACAGAACAACAAAAGAGGGTTTTGATGTAGTAAAAACCCAGCTGTATTGTTGTTGTGCTCTTTAGAACCTGCCTGGCATTAGAGCATTCTAACACTTGCCACAATTCAATCCAAGAACAACTACCCGTGTCGAAATAAAAGTACTTGTTATGCTGTTAACCTGACATGCTTATGTGAAAACTAAAGTTAGGTCAGGCCTGCTAAGGACTATGTGCAGGGTATGTACTATGTGTACACATGATTTTGTAGGCATAAATAAGGTTGTAGCATAATGGGACTTCCAAGATGGGACGTTATTCTCCTTACAAGTTCAGGTCATGTATAGTGTTGAAACAGAATAACATTGATTTCTGTTCAGACGTAGACTAACTTCTTACCAGTTGGCAAATCCAGAATGTGGAATCACTACTTTTATGACAGGCTAATACTTTAATTACAGAAAATCATATTTAATGATGGGATTATTTAAATCCTCATACTACAATATTTCTTTGTTATGAAATATTTGATCTTTAAAAGAGCCATTGTTTAATGTTCAACGGCTACAGGAGATTTCCCCTTTTATTTTGTGCATTATACTTCTCCCATTTTTGATAAGGTTAGATGAGAAATCCAACTCATTATGAAAGCATCTACGACAGTATTTGTTGGCTGCTGATTTTCTCCTGTTGCTGATGTAATTTGTACTTCCGGGAGGGGATTACTTTTTCTTGCAAGCAAGCTAGAGACTCTTTGAAAGTAGAAGAAGTGTTTTACAGGGTCCCGACTTTGACAAGAATGTGGCAATTGCTGAATCGATTGTTCACCAGAGCACGAGACTCAGAGGAGAAAACCCTGTTTGTGTTTGTCAGTTCAAATTTTTCTCATCACCCTTAAAAAAGGACTGTGCTTTCCAATTTGATGTGAAGGACATTTCACCAAAACATTTTCCGACTGTTGCTGATAGTATTTGGAAGACTGTATAAATTTTTAGCTGGTAGCAATTACTCAAAGGTTTAGGGGTCAGGAAACTTGTTATGTGCAGAGCAGAATGGAAGAAAAAAAAAAAAAGAGTTAAAGGAATGAAGTTACTGCTCTTTATCTTGAAGGGTGTGGTAGGGTTTGTGTGTGGTTTCTGTTGGAAAAACATAAACTAATTAGAAACGTCATAATATACAACATAAACATTACAGATACACTAGTTCTGTATATTTCAATACAATAACTTGATAAACTCTAGCATATTGAATCAGACTGATTAAGTGAACTTGAAGTTGACCTTTGTGAATTAACATACTGCGTACAGCTATGCATCAAATGCAACATGCATACTGTTATTTATCCAGTAGCCTACACAGATAACAGAAACAGAACTGTCATGTTTGGGCAGTTTGACTCTGGAGCAGGCGACAAATACAGACACGTATGAGGTAAGTGAAAAGAGTTTATTATGAGCATAACAGGATCTAGCTGTAGAAATGGTGACAGGAAAGGGAAACCAGCTGGGTCCACATTGGGGGAAGAGGTAAATGATTAATATGGGTGTACAGAATAATGGAAGATGTGCAGGCTGAGAAAGAAGAAGGGCTGGGCTTGCTGCTGATCATGAAGATGGTATGTATTTCCACTAAATCTGAGATTGATTGAAAGCAGGTAAGTAGTTATGTCAATATTGGTTACTTGTTGTTGTTTCCAGGAAAGGAAGTGGCAGGTAAGGCAGTGGAGAGTGAACAGACAGGTGAGCAAATGAGAGTGATGATACAATGAAGCAATCCAAGAAGTGCTGTGGGACAGACAAAGGTAAGCCTGGAGAAGTCGGTGAAGGATGAGGCAGATCCCAGGAGGACATGGACTGACTGCAACTACCCCAGGTGAGATCAGAGGCAGGGGAGGACGATCCAGGAATCCAGGAAGAGGTTAATCAAAGGAGGACAGACTGCAGGAGGAAGACCAGTACTCAAACTGAGATTGGTAGAAAACAGTGATTAAGCTGAAGCTGAGTTGCAACTGGATGTGAGAGAACCATCTGGAGTCATGGAGAACTTGCACCTCTAAATGCACCTCCTGGTTACGCTTGATGAAGACCAAATGAAGCTGCGCCTTCCCTACTAAACCTGCAGAGAGATGGCCGGAGGAGAAAAACAGCTAAGTCAACATGAGCGCAACATAATAACAGCAAAAATCTCTGGTACAAGTTAGCAATCAAATCTGTCATGCAAGCTATCTGCTACTTTGCATGACTTTATTTAAACAGAAACTACATAAAGTGCTCCCACCCTCCAGAGAGGGGCGATGGTTTGATACTGGAGCACGGTGCCAGCATATGAACCCTAGAAAACACAGAATGAAGCTTCTACTACACAGGTGGGATTGGTCTTATCTTTGACTACAATGAGATTCAAAGTGAAGAATATTATTCAATGGACTATTGCCTTTTCCCTTTTCCAAACTCTTTGATAGGTAAATAATCAGAAAAGACAAGGAGATTTTCATGCCCTGATTTGGGTGTGAGGGGGATAAATAAAGCCTTAACAGCTCTTGGAACCTGTAACATTTTCAGATGACTGCCCACTCCTATCAGTAGCTAAAAGAAACACTTTTATTTTGACATGAACAATTTGTCTCTCCTAATCAATTAAATTATACAAGATGGAAAAGCATGATCCCCATCTTAATGCGCAGGATATTTGAACCATTGTATTAGTTCCAGTTACCTTCCAGAAAACTGTCTGGTGCTGTCATGCAGCTGATGTCATCAGAACCGTGTGCCCCTAAGTGAATAGAATTGCAATGATATGTTTTTGGACAGGTGGCATGTGGTGAAACATCAACTCTTGTTACCTTTAACATCCAAGGGCTCCGACAGCAGAGAGAAGAATATAAACACTGACTAAAAATCTAAAACTTCAATATATGCTCAGATTTAATAAACATAGCAAACGTGTCTCGCCAGACTTTGCATGTCACACATGATGAGATCATACTGGAGAGAGTAGACGTCTTTCTGTAATTTTCTTTTGCTAGAATCTATCAGCATCCATTCACCCCTCTCGCCTGATATATTCCATTGTCTGTCCAAACACATCTCCACATGGAAAATTAGAAGCAGAAAGTAGCATGGAAAAAATGACTGGGTCACAACAGAAGGTACTTTACAAAGAGAAGAAAAAAAAAATTGAGGTCAAAGTTTGGAAAACATAATTTTCCCATAAAATCCTTTCCGTCTTTCGTCTTCTCCTGCTTCGGGGCCTCACAAGAGTGAGTGCTGAGTGAAATGGTGACTATAGAAAAAGCAGAAAAAAAAAAAATAGTAACTGGCCTGCACCTCAATAATCAAAGCCATTAGGGGATTATTGATTAGTTTAAAATCCTTGAATGTGGCATAAGGAGCTCTTTGCTTCTGGGGAATGAAGACAAAAACAGAAGGGAAGCATGAGAGGATCTGATGGATGAAAATGACCCCGTTCATATGTGGGGATAAATCTTAGAGACACAGGTCAGATTTACCTAGGAGGGCAAACAGAGTTCATGCTCTAGTTTCCAGTCATGTGTGTTTATCTTTCTCTGATTGAGATTCTTTCTGCCAGGGGATTTTCCATACTTACTGATGTGTTCAGGAACAGATGCATTGTTGGCAGTTAAACTGGCAGTCTGGTAGAAAAAGAGGCTCACAAAAGCATTCTTCCTAATCTCCATACTTATTTCATACTCAAACACTTTCTTACTGCCTCCCTTTAATATGATCTAATTGACTTGTCTATCTGCAATTTGTCTTAAGGTTCTTTAATGGTTCTTCCCAATTCCACTGGCTTTAACTATTTGGTGACATTTGTTATAGGCTGTTTCTTTCTGCAAAAACTTCTGATAATCTATGCAAACTTTCACTGTTTATAAGATGAACTCTCACTCACAGTGCCTTGCAAAGTTTCCCACTTTTCAGGTTTCATAGCTATGCATTACTTTGTGGTGGTCTGTTACATTAAATTCAAATATTTAGAATTGTGTAAATATTTCTCTCTTGAAGTTGCACACTGGCTGATCAGCATTCCAAATACATTTTTGGTTTTAGGGCCTTTAACTAGTTACCTAATAAAATATAATATAATTGAGTCGTTTATATTTCAGTAGCTTATTTTAAGAAGTGTAAAACATTATATTATTTATGCAAAGATTGATGATAATTTAAGATTAGAATATTGCGCATCAGACCAATAAGAAACTTTTTTAATAGTGAAATGTGGTCTTAATGATACTTTTAATGCCTTCTGAAAGTTTATTTTCACAAGTTACTTTGAATTTGACAAATGAGTCTCATCAGAACCCATGTCCTAATTCACTGAATATGACTATTTGTATGTTTAGACAGAGTTTGGTCAAAATCGGCCCCATAAATAACAGCTTCATTCCACTTGGAAATCTGATTTTCTCAAGGATTTAGAGATAAACAGCATGCAAAGTGGGAAAAAAAATCAAATCAACATGCCCACCTTGGAATAAGTCTATGCATTACTCATGTCCTAATTTCTACGTGTCATCTATGATTCAGTCAAATTTTTGTCATTTAACATCATCCCAAAGGTAAAATTTTGCACCTGCCTAAAAGGGTAAAATAAAATAATAAAAAACCAACAAAAAAAACAACTTTGATTGACTTTCCTTTAGCTGTTTTCCATGACCTAGTTTAAAAAAACATGATGGGATGATGGAATGGTGATGGAAGAACTTTGCAACAACTTAGGAAAAGACATTTGCCCTGCAGCAAGAATCTGGTCATACTTACATTCAGCTGCTCTCTGTGTTTGTAGCTCTAGCAACACAACACATATTCAGAATCTTACACCACAGAAATAACATTTAGTTTGGTCAATCTATTCATATTCAGATTGTATCACAAACGCAATGCTATGCATTACATTCTCCTTTCTCAAAACATGTTCGTGGGCTTCTTGTGGGAGCCTGCTTTGAACCTTTTTACTTGTTCTTCAAAAATAACATCGCCAGCTTTCTTCTTTCAGGTCACTTCACTCAATTTAAATACTTCTTGTGATTATTTAAACAGACCCTTAGCTTGCTATGAACCCCCAAAGAACCCTTTCTTATTTCTAAAAAGAGGGTAGCTGGTGTTTTTACCTACTGTTGCCTTTTGTCTTGACTGTTTTTCTGCTCTCAGGTCCACCTCTGCTGCTCTCTGCCCATGTTAGATGATTCAGCATCAGTTTAAGTCGTTTTGGCCCCTGTGAGTGACCTCGTGCTTGAACATATGCTACAGTCTTTTACTAAGCCGGGCAACCATGAAAAGCTTCAGTAATCAGCAGGACTAACTATCAACATATGCACACATGCAAAAAACAGATATTGTACTGAATAAAAATATCTTAATGGGTGTAGATAAACAAAACCCAGTTGATGATTAGTTGCAAAGCAGATGCAATTTTAAAAGCTCCCAAAAATGAGTATTTTTATTGAAATTTGGGGAAGATGACACCCAGACTTTTCCCCTTAAAAGAAGGAAAGGATGAAAAATGTATCTGTGTTTATACTAAGATTGCAGAATTTGGTTAGGGTGAATTAGGATAAATTAACTTTTCAATAATATTCAGATTTATTGAGTAGTTCTGCCTATTGAAGCTTGTACTGTAGTTGTTTTGTGATGAAACCCTTCAATGCACAGGGTTTAAAGCCTTTGCAAAGCACTACGTTTCAGAGTATCAGAGGTTGCAGTGAATCTTTATCGGCTCATAAAATCCACTAAAGATAGAATCGACCTCATCACTTCCAGCCGTGTCATACTTGGACAGAGTGGTAGCGGGGTACACAAACTCTGTTAGTCACACTGTTTGGCGCCTTTGAATTAGAGTTTCGACTGCTTGACGATTTTAAAGAGCAACAGAGGAAGTTGCTATTATGAGCTGTGCCAAAAACTATGAATAGCGCCACTTTAATAACAACCTGTCACTGTAAAATCTCTAAATACTGTGTTTGTTTTTACATGAGAAGGGCTTCAGCTTCTTATAATATGGATTCAAAGCTTAATAAAACTTGCAAAACTACAAACTGAAAACATTAAATGGTCATGAGTGGCCTTATGAAGTAGGACTTAACATAACAATAAACAGCTGCTTTTTTACAGCGTGGACAAAGATGGCAGATTACTTATAAGCAGGTCTCGTGGCATTTTTTTTTATTGCCTGATGTTTAATATCGTGTTTGCTGTGGTATCTCCCTAAATTCTCAGCCATGCTCCCCAAAGGAGTTTCAAACTAAGGGAGTCAAACAATTCCTTTTTTTAGACGGTAACATCTGTTGGATATGCCTTTTTAGAGTGTTGCAATGGTCCAGCTGTTACTGCAACACATCAGGAAAAAAGAAAGGGGATGTTGGATGAACTTTTGTTCAAGACCCCTGTCTGCAAGCAGTAATATTTTAATGCTAGAATGCACAGTTTAATAAGTCAGATTGAAGTTACTTACCATGTTCTCTCTTTTAAGGTTATTCTGTTTTTCCTCTAATTTGTTACAATCTTATTTTTACAGATATAACTGATATCTGTAAAAATAGTTGCCCTGCTAAACTTACGTCCATGCTATTGTCAATATGCAGGTTATGTAAAATTAGTATAGGTGTGCATATAGCTTTACCAGGGTGAGGTAGGGGTGCATTTTGACTATAAACATTGTTAAAATGAATTATTTCAATTGAGATTTAATTTGTATGTGCCATTATTGGTGTTCTGTTTTTTTTTACTTATTAGATCTTAATGACCTAAAGTGACTTAGGAAAGTTTAATTTATCTAACAAATTTTAACATTAGACCAAGATATTTTGAGTAAATACCGTTTTCTGGACCTTCTTACCAGGTGTTCTCAGAAAGATCAGAATGACCTCATATCTCCACTGCACCCAGTATCAGCATCAGTTCTCCACAAGACTGTGTGCTGAGTTCACTTACACAATCCACCTATATTGTACCCCTATCGACCCAGCAACAGTATCATTAAGTCTGCAGATGACACCGCTCTGCTCAGGCTAATCACAGGGGCTAGAGAGAGCGAGCTTACTGGATCGAGCAGAGTCAATAATCTGCAACAGCAGCAAAACTAAGGAGCTGGTTATTGACTTTGAGAAGAGAAAAACGGATATTCATCTGTTGTGTGGAGAGGCAGTTAGCCTTCTGTTTTCTGAGAATGGAAATACAGAATAATCTTACCTGGGGGGCAAATACCAAACAGCTACTAAAGAAGGAGGAGTACAGACTTTATTTCCTGAGAGTCCTCAGGAAAAACCATCTCCTACAAAAACTGCTCTTTGCCTTTTACATCTGCTCAGCCGGGAGCATTCTGATTTACTATATGTGTGTGTGGTTCAGCCAGGTCAGTAGACAGTCTGATCACCTGCCCTCCCCCTCACCAAAACACATGGTTCTAGATCCCTCAGTAGGAGATGTTAGAGAGTCGAAACTCTCACAACCTGTCTAAATAAAACTTTTAGGTTTTGGCTCGTCAGAAACTGACTTGCTATATTGATGAAGTTAACTGAAAGTACATTTTCAAAATATCAACTTCTAAGCATGTATTAAACATACTTTTCATTAAGCTCCCATTTCTGTTTTTAAAGATAGTTTTATTTTTATTGGTCTGGTGTAATATTCTAATTTTAAATGTTTCATCAGCTGTTTAAAAAAATCATCAAAATTAAGAGAAATAATGGTGTTTAAGCATCAGTCCTCTCATTGATCTATATGTTTCACTTGGTGATGGTGTTACTGAAATTAATTGACTTTTCATATTCAAATTTATTGAATGAGTCTGTACATCTAGTTATTTTTTTGATAAAATGCACAACAGCAATATGAAATGGTTAGCATATAGCCTTCCCATACGCTCTATTTTCAAAGCAGTTGCTGATCACCCATTGGGCAGACTACGAATAATTGCTTTAAATTGAGATGGACTCACAGTATCAAAGGTTGTCCTCCCACGGCAGCGCTGCATGGATTTAGATTTACTGTTGGATTACCGACCCACTCTGTTCAAAGTGAACCTGAATGCACGACATACATTAAGCTTCCATGCTGTGCTCCCTCTTCACCCCTGTGTGCTTCTGTTTCTTGGCTCAGCCAGTCAGGACAGGCAGCCTCTGTTGTTATGTGACTTTTCCATGCAGAGCTTTAGCCAGTCAATCTGAGACGAACTCATCTTGCTGTTGCACAACATCTCCTGGTTGCACAATGTGGATGTTTTTTTATTTTTTTTAATTTTTTTTATTAAGACAGAGTGATTAATAAAACTTTGGGGAAAATTTAGCTATAAAATGGTTTTTCAGTGTGTTGTATTTGTATGTATTGCTTTTATTTGGACTTAGTTTTGAGCTACAAGTAAAGTATATGACAAGAGCAGTGAAGAGCAATGCTTACTATCCATCTTTAGTTTTAGATTCGTACATGAGGGTATTTACGGAACAAAGTTCTCTTCAGATCATTGGGACAAGGTGTGTTTGTACTTGAACTTTACTTTTGTATTCATACTGTTTACCTATGATGTCTTTGCTGGTGTATGGCGAGCATTTGCCAGGGCACTCGGAAGTAATTACCTTTCTATTTATTCCACAGGTGTCAGGGTCCTTCTGTGTTTGAATAAATCATTTTCCTAAAGTGCTTTCCAATAGCAGTTAAGTGGTAATTAACAACATATTTGCGAGCACAACTACCAGACTGATTATGTTTTGTTTCAAACAAACACCTATAAAATCTGTTGTCCTCAGTGTGTGACATAAATAGAAAAGCATCTGAACACCAGAAGTCAAAATAGTGGGGACAGAAGAATGGGGGAAATGGGCATGAACAGAGAAATTACTGATTTTAAATAAGAATTACATACCAAGCTCTGCCAAAATATTCATAACACTTGAGCTTTTTAACATTGTGTCATTTTAAAACCACAATTTCAGTGTTTCTACTGGTAATTTTTTGAACAGATCAACACATAGTAGTGCATAAGAGTGAAGTAAAAAAAAAACAAAAAAAACCAACAGTTTTAAATGGATATTTACAAACTTATATATGAAAATCTTGTGTGGATTCATATTCAAGCTAATACCCTAAATAGTATTTACATTTCAGCATTCCAGGCATCCTCACACAGCACTTTTCCATTAATCATCTAAAAAGAGAGAGTTGATACTCATATTAGAGAACTACAAACCTACCAAGATGTGGTTGTTCATCTTAAATGACACCATGAGACTTGAAGTTAATAAAAGTGGCTCCATGACACTTTGAATTTGGCTTATAGGGACTGGATATAAAATTAACATTGTTCTTTTATTCTTTTTTAGTTTTTGTACAGTAAAAGTATTGATTTATAGATCAGTAGAGAGATCTATATAAAAATATCGCCCGTGTGTTTATCCCACAATTGTATGACATTTTGTCCCATTTAAAGTGCTGGCTAGAGTCAAAAAGGGTGATGTCAGGATCAAGCTGTGGAGATGATTTTCTTCTCCATGGACAGTAAAACGAGTCACTGTTAAGTGGAAAATGAAAGGAGCTAAATTGTGTTCCTTTGTGCATAAAATGCACAACATAATTAAAAGTTGATTAGACTTGACTCAACTTTAATATTCAGCATTTCGGGAAGCAAACCTCATTCGGGGCTGAAAAAGAGTTGGGACTGAGTCAGTGGTTCACCTTCCAGCAGAGTAGGAAGGGCAAAAATACAGCCAGAGCTACAATGGACATGTCAATTAGTAGCTAATGTCCTGATTTTTTTTGCAAAAAACATTAAGAAAACATTTCACTCTCTAAATATGCAGTTGGTAGAGACATATACCAAAGGAACGTATTTGCAGCAAAGAGAGTTCTACAAACATTTACTAATGGGGGCTGAATACAAACACACTTCACAATTTTAAGATTTGTTTTGGTAAAAATGTGGCTATTATGTGCAAAACAAATGTATAGGGAGAATGAATATTTTTGCAAGGCATTATTTGTGTGAAATCAAATACACTTAAGGCTAATGCAGCTGGCATGGCCTTTTACTTTATGGTAAGCTGTGTTTGACATGCATAATACGCCGTGATGTCATACAAAAAATAGCTCCACCACATGTGAGCTCTGCACTTTTGCGGATGTGCCACTTTAGCAGGTTAAATCAAATGCCGATAATTATTTACAATCACACCATGTTTAGCCCTGTCAGGAGGCCAAGCCTCACTCGCTGTGAAGGATCACATCAGCTGCAAGGCACCTTCAAAAACTAAGAAGCAAATGGCGAGAGAGTCCATCTGAATAACACCTATACTTCACCTTCGCATAACATAAACACCTCAGAGGGAAAAGTCAGTGTGTCACATTTTCTCTGCGTCATAAATGAACTGAGAAAAAGGCATAACAAATCCAAACTGTTTCTCTGCCAAAGTTGAACACTGATGAATGTCTGCTTTATTTTGAGCAAACGTTAGTTATACGTCACTTTATAGTGTGTTTATAATTTAAGCTATTATGGTGATTTCAATGTTTCTCACTGTGTGCACAATATCTAGTCTAACTTTCCGTAAAATTACCAGAAACTTCACCACCAGTTGAATCTTTTTTTCCTATTATTTTGAATAACAAACAAAAGTGTTTAAACCAGACAGCAGACAGTGAAGTATTTTTTTTCTTAGGGTGGAGTGTGGGATTCATTCCTTATTGTGCTTCATACAAGACTTTTATGAAAGTGTTCATTGTGTTTTATTCAGAAATTAACTCAGGAAAGAACCAATACAGACTTTTGGTGGATTTGCACTTTAGAAAATTTTAATGCCATCAATAATGAGTTATTTTTATTTAACCATGAAGCATTTTTTCCTGATTAATTACACAGACCTCTCCCAAAATACAAGACAATGAATGATGGGTGTCATTTTTGATAAATATATATTCCTGTGTTTTAATTTACATTTGTTGCACATATCATCTTCATAAGACTCAACTGAAAAGTATGCATTGTCATTACAGCCATCAAAGTAACCAGCAACCCAGGAAGTGTGACTGATATCAAAATTTCTTTTATATGCATCTTTAACTGCTGACCAGCTTTCTGCATGTTTCTACTTATATTTTTTGATTATTTACCTTTTTCCAAGTCTTTCAGGTTGGAAGACCTTGTTGCCATCATCCTAATCTTTAGCTCCCTTTCTCCATACATTCAGTTTAGTGATTCTCATTTGAATCAGATTCAATCAGCACTTTTACTGGGTAATCCATAAAATTTATATTAATATCAGTCAAAAGAAACATAACGGTAAAACTGAAATCTAAAAATACTAAAGTAATGAATAACATTTAGTTTCACTGTATATCAGAGCATGCTTGTTTCTTCTCCTAATTAATATACCTGTACAACAAGATTCTATTTATCTAAATGGTGTAAATTACAAAATGTCAAGATAATCATACTAGGATAACTGAGGTAAAAAAATAGATTCAACGTAGTTTATGGGCGGTACAAACTGAAGTAGACTGAGTCCTGTATTTGAAAATAAATATGCTATTTTTACATCCTTTTTATATTTCCTATCCCTAAGAAATGTAGAAAGGTAGAAAAGGTGAAATGATTTATCAGGGTTTAATTTTAGTCATAAAATCTAGCATTTACACTGGATTGTCTGGTCTGTTTATGTGCACCGAATAAACATTCATTCTGTTATCTTCTGATGGAGACTAAAACCATATCTTTTTGTGATATAAATTTGTTTTGACAGAACTTAGTGATAAAATCAAAATGTTTTGTAGATTCAGCTAGTTTGCCTGGACTTCCTTTATTTTGCTTTATGAGTCTGCTCACAAGATGTTTTATTGTATTTTTGGCCAGATATAGTAGTATCAGAACAGTTTACTGCCCTCGAGGAATTAAGATGAACTCATACTTTTGGGACATGTAGGTTGGAAAGTGTCTTAAAAGCAGTCCATTCCAAAACAATAAATTTCCAAAATGTAAAAAAAGCTCTGCCAGCTTTATGTTTACTTTTTTTAAAATAAGAAACCTGCTGGCACAGACTTACCAGTGATGATCTCAACAGAGGTGGAATGTAAAAATGATGTCACAGAAAATCTGAGCAACTTGGCTTTCAACAAGAGCGGTGGAGCTGATTTAATGAGATTTACATGCCAAGATTTGGAACACACTGTCATATGAGCTCATTATCAGTTAGATGGATATTATGTAATGTCAGGTTCATATTAAATCCTCAACTTTTTGATAGTGAACACATTAAAATCCTACTGGTTAAGTTGCTGTGTTGCCTTCCTTCTTCGTATTTTGTAAAAATACTTTGTGTATTTTTAGGTTAAATAGAGAAAATATTTAACGTTTTTATGGAAAACCGAACAAGAGCCTAAAGAGGACATTGGTGTCTGTGAAGACAAACGCTTCAGGTAGCCGACTGTTTTGTATCAAATGAATGGATGTCGTTGAGTAAATCATACAGATATTTGGAACCTAAATACCTTAAAATTTTTTAAATATAAAAGTAAAATAAAAGTTTAATTTTTCTACATAAGTGTGGAAAAGTATTTTCACCCCAACAGATTTCTTTTGTTTTTGACAATAGAAAGCAGTTTTCAAATTAAGTTTTCATTAAAGCTGCAGTATGTAACTTTTATTTTAGAAAAAATATACTATTTACATATTTATTAAAACTTTCACTGACTCGTGACAGTATAATTTGGAACAGATAATCTGGCATCTTTAGAAATACGTAGCTCCTCCATTAACACATTGAGCATTGTGTACACGAGTTTGATTGACAGCCTAAGACTTTCCTCCTGGCTCTTCTTGGTGTATTTCTGCAGATAGCTCTGGGAGAAAGTAGAGGAGATTGATTTTGTCACAAATTATCTGTTACATATTATACTGACACAACATAGTGAAAGTTTGAACAAATATGTAAATAACATTTTTTTAAGTGAAAGTTACATACTGCAGCTTTAATGAAGCTTTTAGTACTGGTTTAATACTTGTTTTGATATTGAAGAGTCAAAACAGGTTATATTTCAGTGTCTAAGTAGCATATCTAAAATATGAGCCTTTATGCCCTGAGTGACCTAAATGGGAAGGTATGAATGAAGAATTTACCCACAGTCAAAAGCTGCAGACAGCCATATGTATGCAGTGTGTGCCGTTAAAAACACTGCCTCAAGATTCAAAGTACACAAGTCATGGTTAAACATAACATTGCCAGATATAGGAAGCTGTTCACGTGTTGTCTGTAACCTACAAAGAGACAATGTGACTGTAGTTCTTTGGGAAACTAAGTCAACTGGGGAAACTTAGGGAATCTATCCACTGCCTTCCTACGCAGTTCTGCTCGACACTAATCTCGCTTCAGAGCTCAGTCTGGGCTTTGTCCCATAGACTTGGATTCCCTGGGGTAGAATTTCTACCAGAACAGAAGGAGAGGTTGCAAATGATGATGTTGATTTTCAACACTGTTTTAGAACTGTAGTCTGCCTGTAGTTTTAGCAATGACAGCGGGAGAAGTGAATGAAACTCTTCAGTCTGTGTTGGCCACACTTCCAAATATTGAATTAACATTAACAGCTGTCTCGTTCAGCACCGCACTAATTTGTTGATGTGTTTGCTGAACATATTAAATGTATTCATGGTTCCATATATGGGCCAGTCTTCAGAAAATGACTGAAAATATGTTGTTCAACATTAAAAGAAGATTCTAATGCTGTAGAGGATCTATATGTTTAAAATTGTAAAAACAGTCACAGAAATAAAAGCAACAGAAGCTCCCTCCTGTCATGTCTGTCAGAGCAAAGGAAAAGTCTCAGTTCATTTTGATCTTTGTCAGATTTATTTAATCAGAGCTTGTCAAAGCGGCTGTGGTTAGAAGAAATCAAAGTCTGGGAAACAATTACTCATGCTCCTCAAATATTTATTTGTTAGCTGGGGACAAATAAAACAGTATATTGTTTAAAAGACGCTAGGTTTAGGGGGGATTTGCTCTCGTTAAAAAGTTAAATGTTTTATCTGTGAATTAGTAATCCACATTCATCTATGAACAGCATACTGTCACAGTGTGTTTACTGACTTATAGAGAATGTGAAATGTGAGTCAGACCTCACACAAAACCTCAGAAGTGGGTCTGTGGCAGTCACTGTCGACGCTTAATGCTAAAGAAAACATCCTTCACCAGCTGAGTTAATGTTGTCTGAAACTAGCAATGCTTTTTAGCCTGAAGTCAGTTTGAACACTCCTGTCTTAAAATACTTCGAAGTGCTGACAGAATCAGGACATTGCCTCAGCCTGACCTGGTTACCAGGTAATAAACTTTAAACCTGTCACTTGTTTTTCTGCTCTTTTTCTGTATTTGTATGTGGGTGTAAAGCATGAAATTGAGTTATTTTTGACTTGAGAGTGTGTTTATCATTTAGCATCATATCAAATCAGTGCTGAAATCATGAGCAAGATTAGAGATCCTATTTCATGACAGTTTCTTGTCTTTCATTTCTAATCCTCCATATCACCATATTCTGCGACAGACTGGCGACCTGTCCAGGGGTGACCCCGCCTCTCACCCAGAACATTGGCTGGAGGTAGGGACCAGCACCTCCCGACCCCACTAGGGACAAGGGTGTAAGAAAATGGATGGATGGATGGATGGATGGATGGATGGATGGATGGATGGATATCACCATATTGTGTCCGGATTTTTATTTCCTCATCAAAAGCAATGCAGCACTGAGGTCTATATTTCTCATATATTTCACATGTTTGGACTTTGTTTTGCTCTAAGCCTTAGCATAAAAAGCATAAAAAATCACATCGATTGGACTATCAGTTAGATGTTAGGTATTCCTAACTTTATCCTTAATTACAATACACATTTTTTGTGAGATATTTTATAGATTAAGGATCTACAAAAAAATATTTAATCTGCAAAGATTAAACATCATTTTTGTTTGGTTGGTATTAAATCACCAGATGTAAAAAATAAGTTAGACTTTTAATATGTAAAAGTTATTTTTAAAGTACTGAATATTTAATGATGTCTATATTTTTCCACAAGACTATGTCCGAATGTTTATGTATTTGTAATATTTCATGATAAGCATTTTAAACATGTACGTTTAGTGTAATGTTTTTTTCTTGTTAAAAGTATTCCACAAGAAGAGACAAACAGGATCAGGTTTATAGTCTGACAGTGCTCTACATTAAGCAGAATAGTCATACTGAAAACCTAAAAAGCTACAGTGCTTTGAACCTTTTCTGCTCTTTTTCTTCTTCTGTATTTAATCCTGAACTGATTCTCGGAATGATTTCAGCTCACTAGAATGGAGCTGAAGTGTTTTCCAGCTCACATTGTGTGTGTGACTCACTTCAATCAGAAAGAATCAAAGAAAAAGGCGACATGTGGAAAAGGAATGACATCTACATTCGCTCAAAACCACACTTTTTTTTCTTCCCATTAATTACGCAAATTTGGTGTTAAATTCAAATGCATGGATGTGAGCTCTTTCTTAAGAAAAGGAATCATTTCAAGAGGAGCTGTCCTGGCTCTGCAAGGACAGTTTGAGAAGGAGATGAACGCATAATGTAAGATCCACATGTGGAAAGTCAGCAGAACCTGGACTCAATCAAGCAGCAATGGCCTTTTGCCCTTTTTTTATATTAGGGATCAGCACTTCTTACACACACATCCAAATATGCTTCCAGATAATGTGACAACCACTCAGAAACAGCTGACTTATGGTGTTTCTCCCTTTATTGATGACTGACAGAAATGTCAGCATTCCTAGGTAAACTGAAAACTCAGCGTTTTGTACACGTGTTGACTTGAACATATGCACATGGTTGAATTTAGGCAACACTTCATATTATGTGTTTACACAATCCTTACTTTGATCTCCCTAAATTCTCTTAAGACTTTCCCCTCCTTAAGTCAAAAGCAATAGTAGTGGTAATACAGGAAAGAATCTGAACATTTTAGCTAGCTGACTCTCATCCTGGCTACTTCACACTCAGCTGCAACCCAGTCCAGTTCATTCAGAGGGTCATACATTTAAGAGAACAAAAGAAACTGGACCTTGAAATGCCCAAACTAGACATGGTTTCTCTCTACAACACCTTGAGATCATGTCCATGATCACCACCAAAGATGTTTGCACATCTGAGCAGGATGCCTATATTTGGCAGTTTTCTGGGTGCTTCCCATCTGGAGAAGAGCCCAGGGCAAAGCCACAACTTGATTAAAGTACTATGCATCCATTCTGGCTTGGGAATGCCTTCTAAGTCTCCAGTGCTATTGGATAGAGAGATGTCAGGATTTTAGAACCTGGCATCCCCAGGAGTCAATTCTCATAGCAACCAGCTGCCAACCTCACAACCTTTCAAATCCAGACTAAGATCATTACATTCAATGGTCATTTGCCACCTGGAATCTTGAACTGGTATTTGGCTTTTAATAATTTACCATTGGGGACACGATCATGAGTGGCCAAAGCTTCCAGAATGACTTGAGAGCTTCATCATGTACTGGAATGGTTTCTGATGCTTTCTTTCAATTTTAGAGTAACTTTGGTTGTATTGTATTGTATCACAACATGACTATAGATCAACCCTTTTCAGTAGCCAGAGGCAAGGAAAATCTAAGTTTATCGCAGATTATACACAATTTAGACAGTTAGGGCTAGGGAACCTACAAAAGTCATCAGTCACAACAAAGGCATGGATCATTGACTGCTATAAGTTAAGTGCTTCTGCTAAAGATACAATAAGACGGAGAGACTCATAATATTTCAACCAGAGGGTCATTCTGCAGCTGTGATACTGATCTCCAAAACAGATTTCAATTGTGCCTGGTGAAAATAATTGGTGTGCGAAGGGAGTCTGTCACAATCAGTCAACTGGAAGAGATTCATTTCATTTCCTGGTTGTGGACCAAAGCAAAAAGCAAATGACATCAAAAGTCTAGCTCCAATTTATCAACATGTCAGGCAGCATGAGGAAAAGCATTCTACTTCTGCTTGGATAAAAGTGAGCGAGTGCAATGTTGTGGTGACTTACTGTCTGACTTGTTGTGGTGGAATTGATTAATGTTGCAAGTAAAACTGAAACCCTTTTGTATTTGAAAATGGAAATTTCTCTAAAACATTGTTCTTCATCGACAAATGTGATTTTACAGTGCTGTAAAAAAGTATCTGGCCTTCATAGAAAGCTTTTCCATGTTTGCTTTTAGTCACATTTAAGTGTTTTAGATCTTCAAACAAAATATTATATTGACTAATGATTACCAGAGCAAATAAAAATGCAGTTTTTAAATGGTGATTCAAGGAAGGTCAAACAATATATGAGAAGAAGAGATTGGACATCCATACAAGTTCCAAGTGCTGACCAAAAGTATTTCAAAAGCTTATCCCAAGAAATATTTTTGATGATCCACATTAACACATCATCACATCCATAAAAAGAACATACCGACTGTCCAACATGGAGGTAGTGTTGTGATGGTTTGGACTACCAGGACAACTTTCTGCAGCTGATGAAAACATGAATTCTCATCCCTCCCAGAAAACCCTAGCGAAAATAAATGAGTGGAAATGTATGTTCTGCTGTCAGGCCTTTCTAGTTGTACGTTTGACTGCTCTCTCACTTGTGTGTAGATTTAGGTTTGAAAATTCTGCACAAGACAATGTTGTGCTTTTCTTCTTTTGCTTACATCTGCTCCAATTCTCATTTTCTGACCCAAAAAGATTTGTATGACCCATCTTATGTGCGAGAGAAGGGTTGTTTTTCTTATTGTGGTTGAAATGGATGATATTTTTCCACCCAGGTCAATAGCAGCCACCAATAAAAATGTTTTGAGGGCAAAAAGATGTGCATCACTCACTGAAAACATATGATAGCAGAAACTTACACCCTGTCCAAGCATACCTGGAAAGAATGCATACAATGCGCACTAATAACCCATTAGAGTGATGGCTAATCGGTCTGCTGCAATTTTAAAAGCAAGCCCTAAAACGCTTTGATTTTTCTCAGGGGAAATACTTTATCCTTCTTCTGAAGTACACAGTCCTGCTCATAATAAGCCTTTTCAGTTATTGAGGTGAATGTAGTAGGAAAACACAGCACAGTATGAGTTTAAACATCTTCTGAATATCATAAATATTGTTCCTAGAATCAAATCTGACAGAAAAATGCTCATAATTACTGTTAGGAAAGATTTGAAAAGAGAAGCGTGGGTTAATGCTTTTGAACTGTTGAGAAACAACAATCCATCTGACGTCTGAGAAATAATCTCAGAATCCCATAAATGCAGTAATGATTCCTTGGCAACAAATACAAAGCAGACCCCTTCAGTAATCCAACGCTGTTGGAAGAACTTTTCCACCCAGTTTACTGTGGTGCTGACCCGCTCATAACTGTACACTTTGCCTTTTGTATCATAGTTATTTATGACCGATTAAAAATAATTAGTGTTTAAATGGTGAAGTCAACTTGAAACATCACACCTGGTTTGGGAAATAAATGAAAGTCAGTCCATGAAAGATTTTATCTACATGTATCAGAATGTTCCAACAAACACATTAAGTAATTGGATTACGCTTTATACAATTGAGGAAAGAAAACTTGTTGCACTTGGTTTAATACATTTTCTTCTCTAAGAGTCTTTCCAAGTGTAACACTGAAGACTGGATCAGTTTCTTGGAGTGGTAAAAAAAGGATTCAGGCCGTTGCATAGAAAACTCTGTTGCAAATGAAGTTTGCATAATTATAACCTTAATTAATAGTACAAGTACTCTGTGATGTCTGTCACTGATTTAAGTATTACTGTTTGGAAAATTTGGTGCAAGACTGCACCAGCTTTCGTAGCCTGACACAATTTACCACAAAACCACAAATCACAGTGCAACCTCCAGCCAACATTATGCCCACAGCCTTTTTAATGTGCAGCATTTTCTGATGATGCTCTTTTTCATGTTTGAACTTCTGCAGAAGTGACGTGAGGAATTGTTTCCCTTATTGACCTACCTCCTCAGCACGCCATGAAGTTAAGCTGACGGCTGTTTATGATCCATTAGTTTAAAACCGCTGGGTTAAATTCAGCAGCCTTCAGTCAGAGGACTCTTCCGATTCATAGCAAGACATGTGGAATTGATTTAGCCAATCCTCGATAAAGGTCTAAAAGTTGGTCAGTGTCCTCTTTTGCTTTGTCTGACAAATCCACTCATCAGGTCAGGCCTGCATGTCTGCAGTTAACAGTAGTCAACCCATTGTTACAAACTCAGCAACTTTCTTGCTATATTTAGCAACATTTCAGACAAAACCATGAAAATCAAAATTGTCAGGTCTTTTGAAGGTCTTTTGGCCAGAAAACTGCAATCCATGCACCCCTAAGAGGAAATAATCTCTGCATGGAATTTAATTTTAACTTGATTTTCTGCACTGCCTGTCTTTCCCACATGTTCCAAAGCATTGTGAAAGTAGATGTGCGTAATGTTTCAGAATTTGGTAGCAGAGGAAGCATAATATAACTGTTGTTTTTGGATTGCAGTTGTTTGTCATAGCACCTTTATTCAACGTCTGACATTTCCTGAGCACATAATTAATCTTTTATTCTTTGTCCGTATACATATAAAACTTACATTGTAATATTTAAATTTTCAAGGAGATACAAGTGGGGTGTTAAAAACAGTATGATGATGGGTGTAGAACACAAATAGTAAACAAAAAGTCATAGCAATACGTAATACAAATCCCATAGATAGAAAATAAACAGACCTATACACATCTCTAGTGCTCGTTTGTACAGTTTACCTTGCAGTTTCTATTTTGGTCCAGTGTCACTGGATTCACCACATGTGGGTTTGCTATCGATGAGATAAATAACACTGGGTAAGGACCTGTATCTGTTAGTAGTAGAAGAACACTTTGTAATACCAAGTACGCTAAGCAAGACCAAACTTCTTTTCTCTCATATACAGACTGCTTTATATAAAAAGTGCATTGTAATGGAATATACTTAGCAGTTAAAAGTACATATTTGTATTTATTATTTGAAGCAATATTACAATATAGTGGTGTTTTTGTGCTTGTTGGTAAAAGTCTGTTTTTAATGGACAAAACCAGCAGGTGAGAGCCTGTAGCAGGATGCTGAGCTGTTCAGCTTCATGGAAAATGTCTCCTCTTCAAGAAGAGTTACCACTTTCCAGGGATGGGAACCCCACATTCATACCAGCCCACAAATGGATGTGATGTACGCCGGCCAATGACTCCAAACGTAACTGGCTCCTGTCTGTAGGCGCGGTAATATCCTATAATACAGAGGATTTATCAAAGACCAGAATATTATTAGGTCTTCAAACCAAACATACACTTTTGGTGAAAAACAATCAATATTTAATATTTGCTAATATTTTCCATTTAGCAAAATTCTGAATAAATCAACTAATTAATGGTTTAACAACAACGCCTTTTTACAAAACCTGCATATTTTTAGTCTGCCAATACAAAGCAAGTTTCCAATCAAACTTTATTTTGCATTTGTGTGCGTACCATAAATAAATAAATAAAAAGGAATTCTTGTGTCTTGCAGCCTAACTATTTATAGTCAGTGTGCATGGAAAAAAATTATAAGTCATAAGCCATGTGTGCAGCTGTTTGTGTTTACCTTGTGCTGAAGGCAGAGTTTCTGAGAGGTAGGCTGGCCCTGTTCTTCCGTCCTTGTGGGAGTCCACAAACTGGCAGTGGTCTTCACCTTGGCCCAATGTATCTCCTATACTGTAAAAAGGCTCTGGGAAGTGGAAATTATTCGAATAGTTGAATAAATCAAGTTTTTTTTTTTAAGTACTCCACACTTCTAAGTTAATGCGTTACCTCTCAGGCCGTCTCCCATAAAGATCTTGTAACGTAGAGAATTACACAGAACGACACCCACAAACTTTCTGTACCACGTCCGCTTGACGTACTGACTGCCCTTACAGCTGCTGTGGACTGGGTTATACTTGAAGGTAAAAGGAATCCAGATTGGTTCTCCACCTAATGAAATGGAAAAAAAACAGAAGAGGAGTTTTTTTTCCATTTTTTTTTTTTTTTTTCCCAGCAGGCAAAATATTAATATTTTGCCTGCTGCTGAAAAAGTGTGAAGAAGAATAGTTGTTGTCTCCACAACATGTGGCAGCTTTTTAAACTGGCAGAATTAAAACGGCATCAGACTCAAAGCAAACATCTAATATTAGCAGACGTTTTATTAATAAACTCAGAATAGTGTGTCCTAAAAGAGAGTTGCACATACACACATCAATGTGCCTTGTTTCTTATGAGCAACAATCTGTCAGACAACACATTCCTGGGGGAGTTGTGGTTGTTTTTATATGCCTCTTAGAACATTAATGCTGTAAAAAATTTAAACAAACAACTTAAAACCCTAAATTGTTTTTTTTTTTCCCCCTCAGAATTCAGATGCTGTAAATCTTAAGATGGTCAACAGTAGAAATTTTATATTTATCTTCTAAGACATTTTTAATGTCACTGAAAAAACTGTTAGACCAAAATTTACATAGCCCCGACAGATTTAGGCTTAACATTATTTTTCATTCAACCAAGGTGTTTGTTCCTGATAGGTTCATTATTAACAGAATGACACAATGCAACAATGAAACAATAATCAATTTGCCAGGGTTATGAATAATTTTGAGCTTAAATGTTTTGAGTTGCAAAAGAGTTTGAACTTACATCCACTTACGTCCATCCTGAAGGTTCAGGGTAAAGTAATGGGGGGATAAATTTATATCTTGGCAATCTGTTTTACATGAGTATCTACAGTGGAAAAAATAAAGACTAGCCCCAGCTCCAGGAAAAGGTCCCTAAAGGGGAAAGTTCTCAAACATGACTGGTTTTTCTGCTTTTCTATTTTCTATTTCCTAAGTACTTCCTCAATATATTCACTAAGTTTATTAAAAATTTATTTTACTTTGAATAAATCAGTACATCAGTTCACATCTCTCTTTTGTCAATTAACATATAAATGATTTTTTTTTTTAAAATACTACTTTTGAAATCAAATATTAGTGAAGAGACTCACCAGGTGGTCTGTCAATGAGAAGAGGATCATCTGAAAAGAGAAATATGACAATGTCATTCAAACCGAAAAATGAACTTTGAAATACTGAAATGAATATGAAAACAATGATCACTAATCTCCTTCTCCTGTTCACATCTTGTACCTTCACTATCATACAATACAAATAACATAGAGAGCTGCTTTGAATATTTCAACCAAAGAAGATCTCAATATGTATTTTTGCAGACATACCTGACTCAGTAACATAGGTTAATGTCTCGCTGAATGGTCCCAAACCAAACACATTCTTGGCCTGCACTTTGAAGTAGTACCTGCATTGAAGAAGAGCACAATGCTGAGATTTAATGAGGGATTCAGTGGCTCCAGTGTCATTCTGCCCAATGTGTTATGACTGGAAAAGATAATGAGTGCAGCAGATGACTTGGCATGCTTTAGTTGCTCTGATTCAAGGGCTGAGAGCACTGTAGAGAAGCTGTTTGCTGAAAGGACCCTAGGGAAGTGGGAGTTAAGAAAAAGGTGATTGAGAGTGAAAAAGAAACGTTTACAGAGATCGACTCAACAGATAAGTGCACACGACGAATATAAAAGTGAGGGGGAAAAAATCCTGTGGAAAGAATGAGGCAGTTAAATAGATTTTTAATTGTTGAACACAAATGGAAAAATGGGGACATGAGGAGCATAGTCTGAGACATTTCTGACTGAGAGCTTTAGTATATGTCACACATTTTATTGCCAAAGGGCAAAACAAACTCATGCACTGAGCGCACCCTGTCTCTAGGCAGGTGATGAATTATAAAGTCCTCTCACAATGAAAACGCAGCAGATAACTAGAAAAGTTTGCAAACTTTTCCACTGCAAATGACTGATTTATGCAATATTTTTTGACTCTACAACATTGCAAGGCCACATACAGTATGTTCATGGTCCATCACTTTCTACCCAAAAGGTTTCATCACACGCAGCCACAAGCCTGGATCCAATCACTACGGCCATATGACGACATTGACCAAAATGTTTCTCAGAGCGAGAGACAATAAAGCAATGCAGCTGCTGAGAAATGATGTAATGTAAAAGGCAAAAGGAAGGAACTGTGTCCAGTGAATGCGAGACAGAGTGTTAAAACAGAGTGCAAAATGCTACACCAATACAATCGAGTAATTTAAAACTGATGTTATTTAGAGTGACAAAATAATTGTATGTGCAAGTAGTCATGAACAGATTTTATGAACACGTGTATCCAATTATGCATCATAGCTTTACCGCAACTTAAAAAGAATGTTTGAAATTAAAGTTTTCATATCTGTTTTGTGGTGATCTCTGAATGAGAACATTGTAAAATGCTCTGCAGAACTTGGAGGAGTCTAAAATAATTGTGAGGTTCATTTATCATTCTACCATTTAGTCAGTCCTATGAAAAGTAGGAATTTTCCATGTGAGGATACGCAGAGAGGTGTAACGCTGCTGTGGTTGAATACTTCTGGCAACCAAAGGGAGCTTTCAACTGAAAAGAAAACACAATATGATCTTTGGTAGGAAGTAGCTGCCAGGAAGGAAAACCCAACTTGAAAACTTGTGGAAAACTCCTGCATGCAATTGTGGCACTTGGTGGCAGGTGTTTGGTAAGAGCCAAACTGTATTTTTCAAACAGCATGTGGGTGTAGGTATGTAGGAGACAAGACATGGGTATATTGTAAATTTTACCACATGAAGCCCAATTCATACAATTTTAAGCAAAATTGGATGAATGTATTAGTGTACAATTTAAATCTGTGTTTTAGCCACATTGTTTAGCTCTTTTTTTATATATCTTTCTAAACCAAAGAACAAAGTGAACAAAAAAGTTATACATTAAGTATCCATAAAGGGATATTTATTTAATAACTAATCAATAAAATTGGAAAGCAAAACATGTTTTTTTAATTTAGTTATTTGGATGGGCAACATGAGATTCTCATGGAAGAATTATCTTCAAGGAAAATTGCTTTGTTTCACAGTATCATGGTATATAGATAGGTATTTCAAGCAAACTCATAATACAATCTAATTGCTTTCATTTGAAATAGATAGTAGTCCATTGCACACAAGCTAATTAGCTGGCTAATTAGTCATTACTTATAGTCAAATATTAATGTATTATTTCACTCGTGCTATGTCTAACTTAGATTTATTTTATTTTAAATGCATAGTTTTAATGCAATGCTGCTTGTTTTTCCTACATTTGTTCCATGTTCCATTATCTCTATGAAACATTATTTCTATGCAAACATTATTGAATTATCCTGTGTATGATTATTGCAACATAAATAAACCTGTCTTGCCCAAAATCTGTACCTTGAAAAAGTCACTAAGTTTGTCTTTCTTGTAAACAAGGGAAAAATGTAGCAACATCTTTTCTGCTATCCAAGCAGCAGTGCACAGGAGCGTGTGGGTAAGAGACAGCCTTGCATTTTTAATACTCTATCCAACAGGAAAAAAAGAAACTTTAGCATTCCATCTTTTGCAATTTTGAAGCCATACCATTACATAATCTTGTTAGACATTGTCACATGCTTAATTGACATAGTGTTTAATGCTAAGTAAGATATGGTAAATGCAGAATTCAAAACTGATCAAACACTGTCAATATAAAGACAAGTAAGCTGTGCTGTAGTAGACAATTGGCTAAAGTTTAAGTCAACCCTGAACAAAAATCTGCTAAGGACTTTCATGCAATTGTAGATAGGCTTTGAGTTTCCAACAGCAGCTCTCTTGGGGTTATGTTTACATTATTGAATTGTTAAAACAGCGGAACAAGGTTTTGGAAACTCTAACACCAGAAACACACAGTTAGCTGTATCTGTTAGTAAGGGTTGGAGAATAAGTGCTGTGTTGACATTGTTCAATTTTCTAAGCTCTCAACAGAATTTTACAGCCACGTGTCGCATTAGGTTTAAATCTGTTTCTGTGCCTGCCTCCATTTACCCAATTTACTGTACTCTGAGAAGGCTTTTCCAAATTTTACAGGGTCCAGCTCACAATCTACTGTGAGCTGCATGAATATGGCTTGACATACATGCACTTTTATAAAACGCTGGGAAGAACCCCACAGAGAGATCAGCTTACACTGTAAAAATATCATAACCAAGCAGATCTCTTTAAAATCTGGTTCTTCTTTTTATGCCTCCCCAGTCACAGGTTGTTTGGTAAATCACTTGAACACCAGACATGAACCTCTCTCTAAGCAAATATGCACGAATTGTGCAGGGGTATAAACACACGCCATTACATCTGTTACCTGGAGTTGGGCTTGAGATTTTCCACAGGCAGGTGAGTCCCATTGGAGATTCTGGACGACCACCTGTTGTTGAGGACGTCGTCATAAGAAGCACTGTGGACCATATAACCTTTAGGAAGCAATGCAAAAGTAAAGTGTAATCCTTTTCTTCAAAACACTTACATTTTATATTTTACTTTTGATGACTATTCAGAATTTATTTGATAGCAGTTACTTAAAAACAGAATAAAATATATGCTTGCTATTATGACATGCCAAAAAGATTGAAAGAAGTCTAGGGTTTCTTAAAAAATGAATAAAGTTTCCTGTCTTGCTTGGCTGCACTGAGTATTCCCTAAGCGCTACTCGGTTTCTTCAGGTCATGTGACCCTCAGTTATTCATTTGAAAATTGTGGTAACCACCTCTGCAACACACTCAACTACCAATTGAGTCTATTGGACCTCCTGACTTTTCCATCTGTTTTAACTGGAGCTGCACCAAAACAGCTGAGCACTCTCTGTGTAGAAGGAAAATACCAGTGACTCTGTTTTTCTTGTTTCACATTTTTATTCCCTCTCTGATGTACATCAGCCTTTATAAGATAGACAGACGGACGGACGGACAGACGGACAGAGATAGAATATCTAAAATTATTCCATTTGTTGTTGTAAAGGGGAAAAATATGGAGAAGAGAAACTTTTTTAAGAGACAGGTTACATGCAAAGTTCAATAGGCTGAGAGGAGAGGAAGTACAAAAGAAAGAGAGAAAGAAAACACAAGTAACAGCACACCGTCTATCTGTTTTACACATCAGAGGATGAAGTCGTCCACAGCATGACCAGCAGACTGTGTTTGTCTGCCAAAGGAAACACACTGTTCCTCTATGTGGCCAGACTGTTACCCTGATAGCTCACAACGCCTCATACATTTGGTTGTTTTCTTCCGATTTTTCTTTGTTACATACTTTCCTTATGTCATAATGCAGGTCGATATATTTTTATTTTTTTTTTAATTTTCCATGTGAAACAGTAGGAGTAAAGCAACCATTTTGCATGTGTTAATTTAGAAACGATTTTTTGGTTTTCGCAGAACACTTCTGGGACCAATTCTTCAAAGTGAGTCATGAGGAATGCCTATAAACATGTTAAACATATTTGCCAAACCGCAGTAAAGAAGAGGTTGATGAAACAGGTTCCATTTAGTTGAACACTAGGGCTCTTTTTTTGGCTCCTGTTCTTAAGAGTAAAACCTCACCTGTGGAGCTTCATGCGGAAATATAAACTGACGTGACAAGGCCGTGGGGATGGTCTCCACAGCAGCACTGACATTCAAGAATTTTGGAAGCAGACGTGTTTTCAAAGTACATGGTGCTCTGTTAATATTAAACAGGGACATAGCAATGATTACACTGACTCTTTCAAAGAGCTAGTAACATCAAGAAACAAAGGGCAGTGGATGTGCCTCACCTTCCCAAAATTCAGCAGGGCACACAATGGTTAAGATGTAGTGCATTTAAACATGTTTTTTTTTTACCTTTATTATCAACTAATTGCTGTGTATGGATAAAAAGAAAGCAGCGATTTGGTGTAAATTCTGGTAAATAGAGGTGTTGCTGGTAGAGCCACTGATTGAAAGTTGACATTGCGTTTGTTTTCATCATTTAAAATATGGGGGTACTTGAGCAAGTACAGCTTTGTTTTGGGAAATAACTCCTTACCTGACACCATGTCATCCTTCAGAGGTTTGGCCCAGTCCAGGATGATAAAAGAGTGACAACCTTCCATGGCAACCACGGTGAAGTTTTGAGGTTTGTGTTTTGGAGGTTGGTTCTGATTAACTGCCATGCGGTCCTTCTCCATCAGGTTTTCCAGGACATCTACTTGAAGGTACTCCAGAGCCTCCGTTAAAGAGCAAGGTGCACCTGGGTCCTTCTGGATGTAGTTCACAAAAGGAGCTGAAGGCCAAAACAAGGTTATTTATTTCAGTGAGGCATGCTGATATTGGCTGTGTCTTAATACAGATATGTCGTTTTAAAATAAAACTCTAAATTATTTTTCCCATGGGCAGATGATGTTCAGGAAATGCATAGTAAATATTATAGTTCAAAGTCTAGGTCTAAAAACATTTTAACTGAAATATCCAACATTAATTAGTTTCAGTTAAAATCATTTTCAGGACAGCTAATAGATTAGCTCTGAAACAAATTATGACAAAAATATTTTCACCTCAGATATTAAGAATGATTAGGAAATATTTTTTGTGTAAAATTTGTTTGACAAACCAGAAATCAAAGGCTGTAGGAGTCTCTGTCAGACACTTTTTTTTCCCTAAAGCATGTCAGTGGACTGGCAAGCTGCTGTTGTGGACCTAAAAATATTAATCTAATAAACTTGGAGGAGGAAGTCTCCACGTTGAGCCAACAGACTCATCTATCTGCGCTGAGGCCAGACACTTCAGCTTTTATGATTTCCATTTTTAACGTGGAAGAATGATAGCTTTCACATGGTCATGTGAATTATAAATCTGTGGGTGTTCAGCATTGTTGCATCATTGTAGCTCGCATTGGAACAGATTCATTCATATTGTATTTATAAGGATATGGTTACAAATTTTACTTTTTAAAAGCTTCCTCTCAAATATCAACATAAACGAGAGTGACAGTATGCTGTTTGTGAGTAAAAAACAGCCATTAGTCAAGGATAACATACTGTAAAGGTTCATGTCAATGTCCCTCTCTGCATGGAGAGTAATAAACCTTGTCCTGGATGGACCAAAATCTGATTTTATGGTAACCAGATGTCTTGTCACCCTCACAAATTACTGGATGTTGTTGAAATTTCAAAAGTCAAAGTCAGTTTGATAGCTGATAAGTATTACAGAGACAGTGAGAAAAGTTGTGCAACACCTTCTTTCACTTCACAAGGAGTTTCTCATGTGCAATTTACACAAACAGTTGTGACATTCTGGCTTCTTTTCCTAAAATCGAGTTTAAATATTGGCACTCCTCAGTGAAACAGATACAGTATCAGCACAGATGCATTTAAAACCATTTGGACATACAAACTTAGGAAAAGAGACAAAATTTGGATCTTAAAGTAATTAGAGAAGCTTTTTTTAGTCATTCATGTAATACAGTCTCATAAAGACGCTCTTTCAAGCAATAAGTGTTGGATGGAAAATTGATTTTCATTCAATTACAGTAATACAAATGTGACATATTTTCCCTGCAGCAACATGCAAATAAGGTAATAAACACTAGAATGTATTTTACTTATCTTGTGGAAGTGGTTTGCCCCAAAATAATATAAATCTGACTTATTATTAATCAATGGCATTCATCGTGAACACAGAAATTTGTTGATTGAAATTCAAGCCTTTCTGCTGTAGAAGTCCTCCTAGGTAGTAAGGCTTGAGTTGTGTTCTTTAGGTAACATCAAACACTAAAAAAGACTTAAGCAATGAGCAAGAACTGCAAAAAAAATTAAGCTGATATTAACTGCTCACTGTATTAATACTCTGACCAGCCACGTCACATTCAAAGCCACTTAAATCCACTTGAATTCTGATGCTGAATTTGAATTTCAGTGAACCATCGTCACCACCTCTAAATACCTTAATTTAGTGAATTGCTACCATGTCATTAACTGATTTGCTATTTGTGTAGACAAGGAATTTAACAGGAGCATCTAATGACGTGATTAGTTAATTTATTTTTGATAAGGGATTCAGAAGTAAATGTCTGAATACCTGTGAAGCGCTTCTTCCCGCTGAGATCAAACTCCGAAACTGGACCTCTGTTGGACACCCTCACTTGTGGCTCTGTAGTTGGGATCACTGTAGTAGTGGTAGTAGTTGTGGCAATTGTGGTGGTAGTTGGTGGTAAGGTGGTTTGCACCAACAGTTCATCTAGAAATTGTACATGATAATCAGTACTTAATGAATTAATTTACAATATTTTTGCCCAAACTAAGCATTTATGTTTTGCAATCTTTGCAATGGCTGTTAAATGAAAATGTTAGACTAGTTTACTCTACTGTATACAGATGGGTGAGCTTGCTTTGCTTATAATCAACATCTAAAGCTGTAATTTTGCTACCCATATTTTCCATGTGTGCAGGAAGAACTATTTCACAACTCTCCAAACCAAACAAACCTGTAATATAATTTCATCCACAAAAGTGGATGACATTTAATAAGCTTCTACCCCTTTCATCCCAGTTTATGAAACAATAAAGCAACAGAGTAAATGTAAGTTCTTACACAAAACAGACCCTGCAGAGTTTTTCTTTCAGCTTGCTGTTTGGCAGAAGCTAGGTTCTAGCAATTATATAATAGAGTTGAAACAGCAAATACATTGAATGAAATTATAAGCAAGGACATTCATTTTAGCTTAGTAACAACGAGATGCGTTTGGAATAAAAAGCGATTCAAAGCAGCGCATAGTGGATGTGATCCAGGACCATAGTGATGAACTTTGATCAAGCAAAACAAATGCTTTCAAGAAAAAAAATAAATAAATGAAGACCACAAGAAAGGTCAACAAAGCAGAGAAGGGAGATGTTGGCAAATCATGAAAACAGAATTGTGTGACAGAAAACAAACAAAGATCATGCAATGCACTTAGTCAATTCAAGCCCTGTGGTAGATTGGTCTGAAGCCAAACGCAGCCAATACCTTTGTCAAGATTTAAAGCATCAGGCATCATGGCCACTGTAAGCATAGGATCCATTTCCATCCCTGAGGATTCCTCTGTCAGAGAAGTAAAACAAGCTGCAGCATCAATCTCACAATTGATTTAAAGTTTCTGAACCAATAATAATAACAAAATATGTTTTCATTTAAAAACAGCTTTGTGCTTGTTATTTGACTTGTTTCTATGTGATGTAATTGCATTTATTGTAATTAATCCAGACTTAGATTATATACAAATATTCAGTACATAACAGGAAAGTCCTGTTATATGTTTATGCTTGTTTTTTGGCGTATTGAAACACCAACGACAATGTGCAACTGAAAGATTGTAGAGTGTTTAACCAGTCAGTACTGTGACCGTAGCCAGCTTCCACATGCAGAGACTTACATGTGGCTTCTGTGGTCTTATTTGAATGCACTCAGATCTTTTATACACACATCAGCTCACTCAGTAATACACACAGTAATGGGACTCTGAGGATACAGACAGGAAGCATTCACAGTCTTGGCCTGGATGGTTTCAAGTTCAACTGAGTGAAGTCATACTTTTGTGTGCTTCTTATTTTCGTGATTAATTTGGCTTCCCATTGGTCAAAAACCTGTTAATGTTGTCAGAGTGTGATATTTAACTAATGCAACAAGATAATTCACTAAAACATCTCTTGTCAATGTTCTCACCTTCAGGATAGCAGTCCAAAATTCCTTCTGGATCAAGAATTGGATATCCAAATTCATCTGTTTTGGAGAAAGTTCCTGGTGGACAGGTTGGGTAGGGCAGTGCAGTGCTAAAATCCTCTGTGGTCCAATCTGTGGTTGGTTCTAAGGTGGTAGTGGGAGCCAAAGTAGTGGTGGTGGTTGAAGTTTTGGGAGGAGGCACATCCAAACCAAGAACAGGTTTTCCTCCAATCATGAGGACCTTGTCTTTGGGGTTGACCACAGGCTGGCTGTCTCTGCCATGTCCGAACAAAGCAATACCTTCCTGGCTTACGAGGGGGCTACCCATATGGTCTGGTGGCATATGATAGAAGAGGAGAGAGGAGTGTATTTTTAGAAGTTTCAAATGTAAAAACTGTATCACATTTAAAACTCTATGCTCGTGTTGCAAAATAAATGCAGTAAACATGGAAAAACAAAGCTGTTTAAAAGTATAAATAGCTATAAAAGCTGTTTTCAGAGACTTGTGATTAGTTTGCACCAAATCACGGTCTTTTGAATTGATACAATTTTCTCAGCTCTTTGAGGTTTATATGATACTTAACAAATGAAAAAACAAGCAACCAAATAATATCTAAAATATATTACCAAAAATGGTGCGTCCATCTTCTCCAAGGACAACTCTCTTGGCTTTGCCTTGTGAGTCCTGAAGAACTTGCCCATCTTGGTTCATAAGAACACCTTTCTCCAAGTCAACCACCTATAAAGAAAAAATATATATTTTACCAAAGCATACATTTAATGTAAACCAGGCTGGGGAATAAGAGTTCAATAAAGCCCATAAAAGTTTGTTACCCATCTGGTTCCATCAGGCCCAGTGATGAACTTGTGTCCAACAGCCTTATTGCTTCCATGAGAGGAAGTGGTGTCTTTTCCATTCATTGCTGTCAGATTGGGCTTTCCATTTTTACCTACCAGTTAAAAGATTTGAGGCAGAGCTTACTGTAATTATTATACTTTAACACTTTATCATTTAGAAATTAACCTTTAGTTCAAGTAAATTCCCATCCATTATATTTAAAGTGAAAAAGTTTTTGAAAATAGTACAAAGTGTTTTTAAACAGATACAAATACCAAAAGACTTTACCGTTTCCATTGCCTGGCTTGAATCGTCCTCCATTGTTTGGGCTCCCTCTAACTATGGGATAGCGAGTCCTACCCCCTTGATTCCTAAAGGTGTCTCTGGACGAAGGTAAAGATGATCCGGAATGTGTGTTTCCATCAGTTAATTCTGTATCTTTCACAGTAGCATCACGGTCAACATCACTGGCAGAGGTAAGGACTGGTTTGGGCATGTTTAAGGAAGAAGTTGAAGATGAGACGGGTGTTGACCCACCAAGCCGAGAGTTCTGCACTAGCTGTGGTCTGACAGAAAGCCTTGATCCAGCAAGCTGCCTGTTAGCTAACAGAGAAGACCGTACCCTTCCATTTGTTCCTATGCCAGGACGACGAATACTTGGACTTATTCCAGCAGAAGTTCCGGCCCTGGCCCTGGACAAAGTTTCTTTTGTAGCCTCGCTCTCATTGTTTTCTTCATGTCTATGGACAGATGTTGAAGCAGGATTTGTCTGGACAGATGTTAGATCTGTATGTTTCCCATTCCTCTCTGTACTCAGTGTATCAACATTTTCCCTCATATTATCTCCACTCTTAGATATTTCTTTATGGGTGACCTCACTGAAGTCTCTTAATTCACTTGATTTCTCAAGCGAAAGGGAGCCAGAATTTGAAGACATTAAAGTTTCAGAGGAAGAAACTGTTGTTGGATTTCTGGTGTCACCAGTTACGGCATGTTGATTGGGTAAAGAAGACTTCCCAGAGTTCAGTACAGCACTATTTTTCATTGAATCAGGTCTGGATGAGATCTTTAGATCTTCAGTGGTCCCTTGCTTTAAAGAAACTCCTGAAGCTCCAGCTGCCCCAGACACTCTAGTTGGTGTCTCTCTTAAGAGTGGTCTCCCAGCACCAACAGAAGATGACACCCTTGTTAAAGGAGTCCTGGCATCCTGCCTGGGATATGAAGTCCTTGAACTCGAGGTAAATCTGCCTGGATAGTGACTTGCTAGCCAAGGAAATCTTTCAGCAAAGGAAGAGCTAATTCTTGTACGAGGACCAGCAGTTTTTTTATTACTACTTCCATCTTGTCTGTCTTCTTCCCTATTGTCTTGTGTCGTTTGAGCTCTGGAGTTTAAAGTTGACCCCTCAGCTTTACTTTCTATATTATCTTTATTATTGTAATCAGTGTTTTCAGTTCTCTTGCTGAGAGAAATGTCTCGATTAGATGATGTGTCTGAACCCCGTGAGTTTTTGTTGTTTTGTGAAGTTGAAGAACTATGTCTTTGTGACACTGACTGAGAAGAACCTGATATATTTGTATTCAAATTGTGGATTGGACTACTATGCGATGTGGATGCTTGACTGTCTTGTAAAAGTTTAGAGCTATGAGACGCTGACTCTGATGCAGGTTGTGATTTATCAAAAACTGATGAGTCTGATGTTGTTTGACTGTCCAGTGTGCTTCTTGAAGTTGACTTGGATGAGTTTGGATCAGAAGGACTTAAGGTTTCACGGTTCTGACTTCTTTCTGTTAATGTAGACTGGGTTTTATCTGAACTATCTGTATTTGATATCACCTGATTATTACTTCGGCTTGGTAGATGAAACTGAGTGGTCACAGCTGGTTTATAGCCATTTAGCAATCGAGTTGAATTCCCTCGAAAGAAAGATCCGGGCTGTCGTCGTCCATAACCATATCTTGAACCAAAACGAGAGCCAGCGTTACTGCTGCGCTCTGCCGTGGAAGAGCTAGTATCTGTCAGTGTAGACTCTGGCTCCTGAGAATTGACAATGATCAAGGACTTTCCATGCGTTAAACTGTTTCTAGTTGAAGTTAGGTTGGGCTTTTGGTGTATTTTTGTGTTCTCATGGTTTGTTGATTCAGTGTTGTCCTTTTTACTTGGTTCTGATTCTGCAATATGTGAGGAAGGCAATAATGAAGTGTGTGACAATGATGATCTGGAGGAAGAAGAAAACGAGTTTTCAGAAGAGGAGGAAACTGGGGACGTTGCAGAGGATGATGAGGATGAAGTTGAAGATGATGAAGATGAAGAAGATGAATCAGCAGATGACACAGAAGAAGTACTTTTAGATCCAGTTTTTTGGTGGACTCTGATCTTGATAGGCCTTCTATTTGGCCGATAAGGACGCTTAAATGCAGATTTGGTTGGAGAGGGTGTCAAAACCTTCAGGCTGGGTGTTTCTGTAGTGAGGGACTCAACATCGTAATCAACTTCCTCCTCAGATAGAGGGGAGACATTGTTGTCCAGCTCTTTTGTCTCTGGCACAACTGTAGTTGTTTCTACTACAGGAGATGGTGTTGTGGGTTTTTTGTCATCTACTTGCTCTTCATGTTCTCTCTCTCCTCCTCTTGTTGAACCTCTGTTTGCTGTATTCCTGACTGAACCCCTGATAGAGGAGAAGATACTGTGATAAGAGCGTGTCTGGGAAAGTGGACGTAGACGTCTGTTGGTGTTGTGTGGCTTTGGGGTTGTAATTGGACCCTCAGGCACCTCTGTGGGCTCGAGGTCGGATTTTTTATCAATGTCCTGTTCGATTATAGTTTTACTAGTTGTCTGAGTGTCCTTGGGCTTTGAAAGCGAAGAGGCAGTACCGCTGGCTGGCAAAGACAAAAGTGAAAACAATCAAGGAGTTATGATGTGTGATTTTTAAGAATAAATGCATGCATATATTATGCAGAGTCAAATGTGTTTACACCGTGGCATGGCAACACTGAAGGCCTTGCTCTGTGGTCCCATTCCTCTCCTGTTGGTGGCTCTGATCTTGAAAATATAACGCTCTCCTGGTGTCAGGCCATCAATGGTGGCTTTGGTGGTGCCCTCCCGATATGTTATGGTTTTCATCCCGAATGGTTTAATAGCAGGGGCATAAGACAAAATATACTCTGTGTGGATATAAAGCACAAACATTCAGCAAGAAGCTTAAAAAAATTCCTCCAATTTTAAAATCCAGAACAAAAGGAGTTTCCAGCCTTTGTGATCCGATCACAAAGTAGGTTCAAAGTGTCATTGTTTACAAATTCAAATAATTCTCTAGCTGATAAAACAAATAAAAACATGTTTCTAAAATGTCTTCTTCAATACAAAAATGTTAAAGTATCCTGACCTTTTTCAGCCAAATACAAACTAATCCCTTTCCTGATATCCTTACACCTACAAAATAGAGCAAAGTGGGCCACAATGTCTTGTCTCGTTACAAATATTTTACTATCACAACTAACTGTAGTAGCTTTTATGTCACTGTGTTGTTAGGTACTCTGTTTCATTGTCAATCTTGCTAAAACAAGTATGCAAAATATCCCAATCAGGCTTATATAGACTTTGAATCTATTTATAGTATTTTAAATGTCTCACTTGATGAAATTAGCTTCATTAAGAGAAGTTGAAATTCAGATTCACAATATTTACCCATAACCCACATGGCTATAAATCTAATGCCAAAGGATAGCAGAGATTCAAGAAAATATTTGGCCTTTCTCTCCCAGCCTCACCTCTTATCCTTCCATTTGGTTCTTCTGGAGGATCCCAAGTTGCAATCACAGCAGTTCCTTTTCCTCTTAGTGGCTTGACTTCAAAATTTTCAGGTGGCCCAGATGGCGCTATGAAAGAGTGGAGAGTAAAATAAAATAAAATCAGGAGCGAAAAAGCAGAAGAACATGATGTATGAAAGGTCAAAGCAGGTTTCTAAAGTGTGTGAAAAAGTATAGCTCCAACTGAACAAAATACAGCTGCCTTATATGGACAGAAAATGTCCCATGGCAGTTTGTATGGAGCTGCAGATGCAGATCTGAACTGGAAGCCAGGCAATAAATTCTGACATTCCAGTGAACCACAGCTCAGGAGCTCCTGTGACATAGCACAACTCATCCAACTCTGACAGAGCTGCAGCCAGAAATATATATCAAGAGACTTATATGCAGTGATAGTAATGAGGTGTAGCATGAAAAAAAAAGGAGAAAAGGCTTAACAGGGTATTTCTTTTAGCAAATGCTGTGACAATACATACCCGACTCAGGAGTCCGCTGAAATACTGAAACGCTCCATTTGCCCTGTTTTTCTCCTTGAGAGATCCTGACAGAGAACTCGTACATGCCGTCAGCGGACAGGGTGTCGATCATTATTCTTCTCTGGTTGCTTTCCTTGTACTCCCAGCGTGCTGATTCCCCCTTCTCCCTGAACCTGACTGTGTATGATCTGATTAAAGCGTACATGAAGATGCTCTGTTACAATGAGCCGCAAAAGGGTTAATTTCAGCTCATTTTTTGCATCAAATTCTTGTCTGTCATTTTTTTAAAAAGAGTTATACACAGCAACAGTATTTAAAAGCCCACCTGGATGCCCCGGGGTCAACTTTCCTCATTTCAACAGCAGGGTCAACCCAGGAGATGAGGACTGACTTTGCAGACATGACCCTGACACTGATGTCCTGGGCCTCATATTCAGGAGGCTCTAAACAACACACAGTTTCGCAGACATCAAGACAAACATATTTAGGTGCGAACAAACTCATTTACTTGCCACTGAGACTTGCAAAAGTATTTATGATACTTTTCACATTTTGTCGTTTCAAAACCACAAATAAAAATTATTTTATTTCGATAAAGAGCAATGGTTACTCTAGAAGGCCAGCAGAGAGCTACAGTTCAGTAAAGAGAATTTGTTGAGAAGACAACAATCACTTGGGTACACCATAAATCTGTTCTGTATAGATGAATAACAAGACAAAAGCCTATGTTAAAAAACAGCAACAATAACTTCTGTTTGCGGTTTGCCACTAGACATACAAGACAGACAGTAGCTATTTGAAATAAGGAGCTTTGCTCAAATGGGACTAAAATAAATTAGGCCTACGTGAAAAATCATGTATAGGAAATAAAAGCAGTGTTGGCAGCATCATTGTGGTCAGAGTTGATGTGAAGATCTGTGGAATGAAAGGCAAGGGACTTTGGAGAAAATTTGCAAAAGACTGCTTTGTTTTAGTCTAATAAATTACATAAAGTTTCTGGTTGTTATGACAAAGAAGTTCAAGTGGTATGGATACTTCTGCTTGGTTTTCTAAATGAGCTTAACTTGGGTACCTGGTGGGGAAGTTTTGGCTGTAGCTGCTCCATTGTTGGGTAGACTCTGTCCAATGGCCTTCTGTGCCTGCAGTGACACCACATGAACGGACTCAGATGCTATGAATAGAAAAGGATACCAGGCACGGCCAGGGTTTACACTATGAACACTAAAGATAGCCCAAAAAAATGTTTTTACCTAGCAATCTTATCACAGAAAAAACAAACAATCCCTGGTTATCAGTTGCACAAAATGTACGTCCTCTTACTGAGTTTTTGTGCTTGTCGGTTCCTCTGGTCAGCCTGAGGCTTGGCTCGCTGCTGGCGTCTTCTTTCTAAAAGCGGGGTTCCTGGCAAAGCTTTCTCAGGCTGTCTTGGGCCCGAGGAAGACTGAGGCGCCCTCATGTGTGTCCTGGTGAAGGCAGCACCTGCAGGCTGAGTGGTTCTATCCACCCTGGTCTTCCGTCCTGCAGCAGAGTTGCTTCTGGCTGCGGTCCTGACAAAACCTGTTGGTGGATCATAAGGAACTTTAGAAAGAGCACTTGAGTTCATCCCACCTTTGAGTCTCCATAACTCAGTTCTATACAGAGCACTGACTTGAACTTCCCTTAAGGCCTTCTTGAGACTCTAACTACCGTGGAAAATGACTGCACCTTCTGTTCCATTCACTACACACTTGTTTATTATTAAACACACATCCATCCTGAGGTCACAGTAAACATAGTCCTTTATCACTAAAAGGAAAAGATGTAGAGCAACAATGTGTCATCAGTTATCTGTCCCAATTTCTGCTGTTCTGGTTTAAATTTGTGTCTAATCCTAGTAGCCACTGCACTTTGGGAAATCTTTTACACATTGACTCTCAATGCCAAACATTCTCCTTCTTTTTGGCCGATGAAGGGGCTCATCTGGTTGATGAAGTGGTAAGCTAAAGACCAGCCAGAAGACACATGAAAAATAAAACACTTTCCACTTTCCTACTCTTGTTTTCTTTTTCTATTCTTTCATAATCATTTCCTCTTTACTGCAATCAGAGAACAAAAGATAAAAGCAAATGTCCTATCAAAAAAGGAAATGCACAACAGGATGAATAATGTCAAATCAGCAAACTTGGCAGGTGACATTTGGTGAAAAACAAAAGGGTATCAAGTGAAAATCAATGTATGTGATATCCAATGTCAAAGATGTCCAGAAAAGAGATGGTTCAATGTGTTTCAAACTGGAATACTGTTTTCTGCCTTTGGTGTCTGTATGCCACATTTCCTGCCAGCACAGCTGAGTAAATTTTTCCATAGAATATTCTGCTGTCTTACATATCAACCTACAGAAACATGACCTCCTTATTGAAAGGCAAATAAAATGCTATGTTAAAGAAGCATATAGTCTACCATAAGCCAATGCATCATTAAATATTTAACCCTAACTTTACCAACATCTCTGATGACACTTATTCTCTAAAACCAGAACCAGAATCATGTGGTTTTCATCAGCAAACTTCCAGATTGTCATCCCCTTTTTCTCTGGTTATTTGTCACACTGCATAGTTTGGCACTGACAACTAAACCATTAACTCCAAAAGTATGTTTAATTCCTGATCTCTTTGTTTAGCTGGCATGACAGTACCACTGTTGCCTCAGCGGAGAGAGCCACCTCAGTCAATTTGGCATCAGATTTTTATGAGATGAGATGTGTGTTTTTTGCCTCAGGACTTTTCAAAAACTAGCTGGTTTTAACTACTGTCCATGACATTTCACCAAATCCAAAAGCAACCTAAATATTGCAAATGTTAAACTGCAAGATTTAGGTCTCAGGATACAGTGTGTTGCTCACTTTCCCCAAAGGTGAAGCTCCAAAAACAAGTTTTTGCTAAAACATGCCCAGATAATCAGCTGAGGTTTATCTGGAAAGACAGATTATTAACAAACCAAGAGGGGAACAAAACAGCTGCACATAAAATATGCAACTCTGATGACATGATGAACGAGTAATTATTTACCAGTGGTTTGCCACCAGTGACTAGTTTGGCACATAATCTGAAACATTAAAAAGCCAAACTAACCAGATGAGCAGTTTACATTTGCACCGTACATTTACTGCAGCTTACCTGATAAATGAGCTTAACTTTTGGCATTTTAGTTTTATTGGTTTCTGAATATATTTGATCAAAAATATATTCTGATACATATTACATAATATATGTTACATAATATGTAATATGTCATTGTAATGCACTGGATCCATTATAATGCATCTAATGCATTACAATGACACTAGATGTCATTATGATGCAAGGGTTTTTAGCTCTTCTGAATTGATGTTATGAATTAACATTGAATATTTTCAAAGTACAGGGACAGTGGTACATTTGGACCATCCAAAACTGGATGTGATTATCCTAAAACAGAGAAGCTGTTTCCTTTCCTCGGTTAAAATGAAAAAGTAAATTCTATCATTTGTTTTGCTGAATTCTGCAAAAGAGTAATGCAAAGAGATTAAGCATCTCTCTGGGGATATATTCTCAGATTAGCATTCTTTTAGGTTAAAAGATGATTAAACATAATTATAGTTTATGGTTATGCTGCTCTGTTTTTTATAGGATCCAAGGACAAAATAAACCCTCCATCGTTAAATAATCCATTTGCCCTTCTCCCTAGCCTGAGTTATTTACTGTTATGGTATCAGTATCTCTTGCTGTTTAACCATTAATTGGTGTCATAAACATTTTTTTTGTCTAACATTACTTTGACATGAACCCAGTAGTTGGTTAACGAAAGCCGCTAAAGCAAAACTGGGCAACAACACTCCCCCAACCAAAGCATTTTGGTTAGCCTTGCTAACACTAAATAAATTTGTGGTTCTTGATTCTCTGCTCCTCCCAATGAAAAACTTGAAGTGGTTCCTATAAGCCCTTCAAAAGCCAAAGATGCAAGACCTGTAAACAGACCAAACTGGAACAGTGTCTGGTCATGTTAGTCTTCCAATAACAATTTCCTATTATATGAAACTAATTGAAATAAAAAGAAAGCAAATTTATCCCTAAAGCACTGGTGAATGGGGGTTATAATCTTCTACATCACAGTTCCACAGGTTCCTTACAGATGTTAATGTGACAATAAGCAGGAAGCACATATGCCTGCTACTAATTTTCACACTTTCTACTGAGATCATTGTAAAGGAAATATGATGTCATTTATATAGCATATACCATTACCACACATTCTTACTCAATGTTAAATTTTGGATGACCCACAGGGAAAATATACCGGGTTAAAAATACAGTAAACAATGAGTCACAACTTCTTTGGATTCCATAAGAGGATATGAAGTGAGAGGCACCTCCAGTACCAAGCTGAACCAAAGATGCAAGGCGGCATAAACAAATCTATGCTTTCATGGAGTTTAAACCAAATTTTGAACCTAAAGTTTTACATCTCACAGCTGAAAAAGAGATTTCTGATATTTGGTGTGTTCCTATGCTGCTTTAACGCATCTGGTTTGAAGCGTTGTACATCCAGTGATGATATACTGCATACCCTTGTTGTAACTACTGTAGTCTTTCAATCATTTAGACATCTGACAAGACATTTGGTCAACACAATTTCCACTCAGTATATTTTCTTTTTTTCTTTTTTCTAGGATCATTCTCTGTAATGTCTGTACTATTTATTAAAACTGCAGTATATTAGCAGTTTCTGACCAGTCAGACCAGCTCATCTGGCACCAGCAACTATGACACATTCACAGTCACTTAATACCCTTTTCTTCCCTCTTCTGATGCTTGTTGTGAACTTAAGCAAGTAATCTTCGCCACATTTTCATGGATAAATGCAATTAGTGCCTCTGCGTTAACAAGCAGTTGAACAAATGCACCTAATAAAGTGACCAGTGCAAGCAGTTCTTCTTTGAGATAGAGTTTACCTGCTGATGAGTTGTTATCAGGTGCATGACTCAACACAGCAAATCCGTCCAGATTGATCCACTCTGGGTCTGAAATACAAAGATGAAACTGACTGTATTTATTATGCTGTCAGTTGCAGAACAAAACATTTCTCTAACCTTTTCTAATAAGTATACTGTCTGTTGTTCTTTTCTGGTGAGCAGGTCAACTCCTTTAATGCGATATTGAAAAAAGTGGAATGGTTTTTCTAATATCCTCTCTCCATTATTCTCCATCTTGCTTCTTCTTGCTCATAATAAGTCAGCTTATGTTTTGTTTTGTTTTTTTGCTCCGGCAGTGGCTGGCCAGACATATTAATGATGTGGAAGAAAAGAGAGCGGTGTTATTTATGGTAACTAATGTAGCTTTCATGCTTCGAAGGGAACAGCATATGGACCCAGAGGAATTTCTGGAGAGGCAGCACTAAAACTTCAGCCCAGTTGCCAAAGATTTATGGTGAACCTCACCGGAGCTGGAAAGACTACAAGGACTGCCACAACGTACACTGAGCAGCACACACAAACCAAAAGGCATCTGGAGTTGCTGTTTTCAACAAGCTAGAGACACAATACATGAAGATGCATGACTTCACTACTGTGCATCACTTCCACGACCACACATGCTCATAACAAGTTGCCACAACACAGAGAATTGAGTTATAAGAGTAGGGCCGGGCTTGAAAAACTGCTTTCTGCAGACTTTGCGTCGCTCATGAAGTTTGGCTCCGAGCTGTCAAAGACTGATGCAAATAGAATAATGACAAAAGCAGACAACACTGTCTCAGCAATGCAGACTACTGTTTTGTGTGGGATAACCAAGAGCCCAAAATATTCTTTACAGGACAGGGAGCTAAATATTACTTTACAGTCTAAGATAAGCACTAAACCGATGACTGTTGATCACATATACAAGTCATGATCCAACTTCGTTTTTTCTGGCAAACCTTCTCGAAAGTACGTCCAATTATGAACTAATCCACTGAAAATAAATCAATCACATATGCACTCAAATCTGTTTTTTTTTTCCCTCCTCAACTTCTTGTGTTGACAGCATATAAATTTGCTTGTTCTCTTATCACTGTTGGACTTGAGAACTCAAGATTCAAGAATAAAGAAAAAATGTCTCAGTCAAATTTTATTTTTACGTAGCATGTCTATTTATTTCCCTTTCAATAGCTTCTATCGATATTTGAACATTCACTCCAGTTTGCTTTGCTAGGATCAACTATCTCAGATTGTCAACAATGCCTTATTTAAACTTAATTTGTCTTACCTACATCCTCCACTGAATGTAGACGGCTCTCTTTGTTCACTTTAGTGAAGCGATGGGACCTGCTGGGTTTGTTGGAGTTGAAGACGAAGCGGTCCACGGGTCTTCCATCCAGATGGATCGAAGGCTCCCAGCTCTCCCTGAAGACTTTGTCTGCAGCTGTGTGCTTCCCGTTTTGAGGCCGCAGAGTTTTTTCTGCTGTAAAACAAGATTTTAAAATCATTTTGACTAAATAAATTTGACCTAAACATTAACATCGTGACAGATGTGATAACCTTTTGTTTTTAAAACATGCTATATTGGTTCTGAAATATAATTTTCCGTCCTAACTTCACAACCAACTGACAGTTTCCATTTTATTTATCGTTCCTGCAATCCTTCATTATAAATGTAGAGAGATACGCTCATGGAGGCAGCGTTAGGAAATACCAACTAATCAGATGTATAAACAACTGCAGACATGGTTGAATGCTGAAAGTTCTGGACAATAAGAAACCTTTGTTTTTCCCACTGACTGTGGAGCTTTCATTTCAGAATGAAATCATATATTTAGTTTGTCTAAAATTAATTGTCACCCAGAGACAATTGGTTTGGAGATATGGGAAATAAACAATCTCAATTGGTTTCAGGCTTCAGAAATTACGTAAATGCTCGAAACTCTACTAAATCAACAAATAAAAATGACACTGACACCATAAACCATGGAAAAAACACATCACTTCAGGTCTCTGTAATGCATGAAAAACTTTGATATGATTTGCAATTTACTTTAAATAGAGCACAGAATTCCAATGAGTCAATTATGTAGCAATTAGAAACTGAAAATCAAATCAAAATATGTGAACACTCCTTTTATTTTACATGATAGTTTGACAGCACAAGTTATTTCAATAAATGTAAAATTCAACTCCCATTTCAAGCCCTCAGCTAGTGTGGAAATATATCAATTGAACTTCTACTGATTATACATCTGGGACCAAACATAACTGTTCTGCATGACTATTTTTTCAGTTCGATTGTGCATTATTTTGATGAAATGCTACCTACCTCTGAACACCAGTGCCCACAAAGTTCAAACCGTTCATATCCGGCACATACAGTTGTACGTAAAAGATTTCGTGTGGAGATTATTCTCTTATTAGTTCAGTTTCCACTGGGTCTTCAAAAATAAAAAATCTGGGCCAAATTTTCCACTATGAGCGATCGGGCTTGCTGACTTCATCCGTAAGATGTTTGATAGAGTGCAGGTGGGATGCATTGGGGTTTTTTGAGTAAAATCAGCTCCCTGGTCCAGATGCTGCTGGAAACCCCACAGATGAGAGCAGTGAGAACAAACCAAAACATTTATGCAGTTCATGGATAACTTATAAGTCTTGTGAGTCTCATAGTTTAGTTTTAAATGCATAAACAATAGCTTTATTGTTTGGGGTTTGAATTTTTAAGCGTTTTCAAACTTTAACATGTGGGTACTTTCTAAGGTGTTAATTGGATGTTTTTCAGTATTCGGATTCACAATCACTGTTTTTGTTATGCCTCCTGACAAGCATCTCCAAGTCTCCTGCTTACAGGTGTCTTCCTGTTTGGGGAACTTTTTTGAACTCCAATGATTTTTGGAGTTTCAGTGCTGAAGGATTCCCTTATCATATTTTTTGTCCACTCTTACCACTCTATAGATCTGAGACTAAAATGTACGTGGAGCAGTAAAAGAAGATAAAAATAAAGCAGAACTTCTTGCCTAATTACTTTTTCATTAAGGAAGAAGTAATTAGGGGAGATGTGGGTTTCATCAGCTGTTCGAGTCGCTCTCCTCTAGCACACCTTTCAGTCGTTTCTGTTTCCAGTAACTCTGTGTTATTACACATAAAAGGATCTACTCCTCTGTCCAGACTTCTTTCTGTCTCTTTGGAAAATGTATGATGTAAGGGGAAGGCTAATATGTCTAATTAAATCAAGACTCCTCCAAACTCTGCGGATGCATGTTTGTCTTCCAACTACAAACACTTTTGGAAGCAGTTAACTGAGGAGATGTTGCGTTAATGTCTGACAGCGGAGGGCTTGGCTGTAGGCCGTTGCTACAGGAGACAAAAGCAACAATTTATAATAGTCTCTGTTTTGTTTGTGACTGTGATACAGAAACATAAATAAAGAGTGATTGAATTTGATGGAGGAAAGTCATAGGTATGGCAAGAATGAAGACAGGAACTCAGGGTGTGCCATTTTATAACCTTGTGTGTAGGTTAGATTGATACAGCACACATGCACACCTGATGACCCACAGACAGACCGGCAGGCACGTGTAGGTGCATGAATACTTTGGCACAAGAAGCATGAGCAGCTCAGGCCTGAGGTCAAATGACTGCTGTAGTTCTGAAATGTATTAGTGCTCATGCAGCTGCAATGAGATTTTAAAGAGAACCCTCTCACCCAGCCACAAAGTCACACTGACCCTTCATTTACCCCAGAAGTCATGATCAACCTTTTAAAACACGTTTCGCTTCCACATAGATTTTTGTAAGAACTAAAATATAAAGGAATCTGTTTATGCTTTGTCATTGGTGAAACCATGAATACCAAGTCATGAATAAAAATGATTCTTTTTAGTGCTTCTCTACTTTATGCTCTCCTGGAGAGTCTATCAGCTTACGTGGCCAGCCAAGTCTTGGTTGGTTAGTAATTGTGCCATGCTCTTTCCATTTCTTAGAATCTGGATTCAATAGAGTTCTTTGAAATACCTAAAGATCAGATTATTTGTGATAAAATTAGTTGAGATACAGGTGGACACTGTTTAATAATTTCATGACTTTTGAGGGAATTTTGTAAAACTGGATTTGTCACTGCCAGAGTAAGTGTCCATCACAGCTTTTAGACTTTCATTGTTAAAAGAATTTCAGGTCATGTATAATATTTTTCTTCCACTTCACAATTATGCACTAATTATCTTGATTATCTTAATCTAGCAGAAAAAAATCATCATCAAATAAAATGATGGTTTTAACATGAGGAATGTGAGTAAGTTGAATGCGGTAATCTTTTTGTAGTAATGTTGGTGCTGCACAAATTATGTTCAGTCACAGTTTGATGCTATTTTCAACAATCCTGGTAAAAACTAAAATTCTAGACCTTCAATCTGATTGGATGGATTTAGCTGCACAGTTTTGTTTTCAGTTCTTATTTGAGAAATTACTATCAGTATACTAGTAGTTGGTCACACTCACTGTACTTTTGGTTGTGGGGTATTTTCTGTGTTTTTTCTTTTTAAATACGGATTTGTTTCTGAATGATTTGGAGATTTTCCATAGCTACAGTATAACTATGTACAATTTGCATCTTCAGTACAAAACAACAAAAAGTATCTTAGAAAAGGAAAATACCCAACTACTTCCATAATGTTTTATCCACAGAAAACACTTTTGTTTTTGCTTTGGCAGTGGAATAAAACCCCAAAGGCCTCTTTACATATCACTTCCAGTGAGATACAATTTCTCTCTTTTGCACTGACCACACGTTTTAAGAGAATTGTTTGACCTGGCTGTCAATTTTGAAGCTATTGCCAAAACATGTTTTTCACGCATTTTTCTACACGCTGGTTTGGTGTGTTGCATCAACTGTATCCAAAATTCATCATAATAGCAGCTAAAAAATGTTTTGTTTTATAAATATAAAAACAGTTTACACACCTGTTAGACTCAAGTTTTTCTCAAGTAAATCAATACAAATAAAAAAAAAAAACTTAATTAATTCCTTAGGTAAATTAAACATTTTAAGTAATTTCATCCAAGTGTCTTCAAAGAGTCGTTGTGTTTGGTGATGCTATGGGCTGAAAGAATTGACAGTGGTCAGTGTTGCAACAAACCTGAACAAGCCCCTGACTGAAGGCGATTGAAGTATGGCAGTCTCTTGATTGTCACAACACGATAGCAGCTTATTGGGAATAATCCTAGCAGCAAAGACGATACTTCATAGTAGCTTGTGACAACCCCATCCATTGTTGGCAAGCCCTCCTAATCCACCTCATTTGCTTTTGTTGCTCCTTTCTAAGTGTCTGTCTGGTTGCATGGTTAGAAAGCAGAAAGAGACATTGGAGTTTTGGTTATGACCGAATTATATTGTGATCGATCAACAACATAATTTTGAAGTTTTTCCTTCTCTTTCTGCTCTTTGGTCCTACTCTACATACATGAAGCCTCCTTTTCAACTTCTCTGGTATTCTCATAGTTGAGGTGTTGTTAGATACTTTTGAGATATTTATGAGCTCTCCCCAGTTGTAAACAAAACACATTGAATGAGCATTATTAAAATTTTTACTTTAATCTATTACATTCAAAAAATTATTTCCATATTTTGTCTACATCTATGACAAGAAATGGAATGCATTCTGTTTGTACTGCATCCAACTAGTTTTCCAAACATTTTTTATGAGTATTTGCTGGCTATAAATGCCACATGTGCAATTTTGATACCAATTGCTAAAGCACCTGTGTTTCATCTTTCTTCTTGGTTTATGCCTCATTGAAGATTTCACCCATTTCCACTTCACTCTTTTCCAACAGGCAGAACAGACTTCCCGTATTACCACTGTTTCCACATGGTTTAGACATTTCTGCACATTCGTCCATTTTCTATGTCAGATTTTTTTTTCTCTATGCCTGCTTAATCCTGTGCTTAGTTGTGAGAGTGGGCTAGTGATCAGACAATTTGTTATAACGAGACTTAATGGTTCATCTTTTAAAAGCATTCACACCCACATGAACATTTTCACAATTTGTCACAATTTATTTGACAGAAAACACAAATAAGTACTTGTAAGGCAGAATAGAAAGTAATGCACATAAAAGAAATTTCTATAAAGTTCTGAAATGTTTGCTGTGAAGTTGTATCAATTCTCTTTAGTCTTACTCTTTTGCCTTGCATGTGTAAATACGAGCCCATCACCCTCATTTTAGCTTCTCTCCACTGGCTCCCCAAATATTTTTTCTTTTTATTTGTTTTTTAAGCCCTAAGGTCTTACTCCATCCTGCTTCTCTGGACTGTTCAATCCATATATATCCTCCCTTTCCCTCAGGTCAGGTAATCAGCTCCTTCTCTGAGCTCCAAAGACCAAACATAAGCTTAGGGGATGTTGTGTCTTTTCTATTACAGCTCATAAGATGTGGAACAAGCTACCTCTGCAAATTAGACATACCGCTTCTCTCACTGTTTGAAAATTGCTTCCTAATGCTCACCTCTTTGCTCAGGCAGAGATGAGCATTGACACCACTTGAGATGCTGATTTTTACCCTAGTCTGTTGTTTTACGTATGTTTTTTTTATCGTGTGATTTCTCTTACCCCTGTTTTATATTTCTTAGTGGTCACTTTTATACGTACACTTTGTAATTTTAAAAGGAGAGAATGCTGCAAGTCAATGACTCGATGCGATCTGTAGAGTTTCCTTAGAAATTGCAAAAAGTAAAAAAATAAAAAAATGTTGGACTGTTTGAAAACCAGAATCAGCAGGAATGTATGCATGGTTGAATTGAAATCATTTTTTGCAAATTGTCACTTGTTGTGAATTGGCACTACAAAAATAAAGTGACTTGAATAATTAGTAAACAGAATCTCCCAGTGACTATTTTAATCTCAGTATGAGTACATGTGCTGACTAGAAAACTTTAATTAACAAACATCATTTAACTATTACAGAAGACATCTGACAGGTTAGGGATATAGTTGTGGAGAAGCTCGAAGAAGGGTTGGGTAATAAAACAATACCTCAAGCTTTTAAAGTCTCACAGAGTACTTTTCAATCCATCATCAAGAGATGGAAAGAACATGGCACAACTGCAAACCCACCAACACATGGGCGTCCACCTAAACTGACAGAATGGGCAAGAAGAGCATTAATCAGAGAAGCAGCCAGGAGCCCTATAATAACTCTTGAGCTCTTGGTAATGCTCACTTAAAATACCAATTTTATTGTAGAAGTGTCAAGAAAAAAGCATTGTTGAAGGAATGCCTCAAAAAGTCCTGCTTCCAATCTGCCACAAAAACATATGGAAGAAGGTGATCTGGTGCCATGTTGGGTGGAATATTAACACTCCCTCATCCTTAGCACACCATCCCGCTCTTAAGAAACATGGTGGTGGCAGCATTATGATGTGGGGATGCTATTAAGAACTAGGGGAAAACACAGATGGAGCTAAATACAGGGTGATCCTGGGAGTGAACCTGTTAGAGTTCGGCTGGGAAGAGGTCCAACAGCATAACAGCCCCAAACATTTAGCTGGAGCTCCAGTGGGATTTAGATCAAAATATATTTAAGTGTATTAAGAATGAACTTGTTAAAGTCATAACCCAAATCCAATTAAGAGTATGTGGTAAGACTTGAAAATTGCTGTTCTCTTGAAGTCCGCTGTGAATCGTTAAACATGCAAAGCTGGTGTGTAAAGACTTGCTCTTATGATTGCAGCAAAGTGTGTTTCCTCACGGCTCTGACACAGGGCGACGGAATAAAAAGTCAAGTTATGCTTTATTTGCTTTCGTTTAAAAAAAAAAAAAATAACAATGCCATGTGTGTTTCTCCTTCCACTTCATGTCTGTGAACTACTTTGTGTTGATCTGTGACATAAGATCTCCACAGACAAAGAAGTTTGTAATTCCGATGTCACAAAATGTGAAATATTTGAAGGGGCATGAATAACCTAAGAAGTACTCGTTTCTGGGATGCCTTCTTGATGCTTATTTTGATTTAGATTTAGTTTGTCAATCTGCTGAACTCTGGCAAGAAGTTTTGTTCATGCTTCAGAAATGACTCTTATTATAATAAAGTTAGCACTGAGAAGATTTTTAAAGTTTTGAATGGAAATCTAATTTTACAACTTTTATTTCCTCTTTATTTCTTCCTCAAGCAGAAGCAGGCCACCATAATTATCGGATAAAGTCATGTTTCCCAAGTACGGTAAGTGTATGTTTTGTCAAAACAGTTTGCTCTCATTTCCAGTATTTACTCACTAATGAAGGGTGACACTCTACTTCACTGCCTTCCTGCACCCTGAGCAGGCTGATCTTTGTTACACTCTGACAGGTGTGCTCATCTTCCAGGTGGTACTTGTTTGAACAGCTGGAAGGACGCCCAGAGATGACATCATCACAGGATTTGCTCATGCCAGCACTGGTAGGTTCGACAGGCAGCCAAGGAGCAGGGCGGTGGGGTTACAGGTCAGAAATTATGCCAGTGTTAGAATTTTCCTAATTCGGTGGAAAAAACTGGAAGCATAGATGTATGTCATGCCTGCAGACATTATGACAGAAAGTCTGTGTTCTCTCTCTTTTTTATGGTTTTGTTCATTCTGAAGGTTTTTGTTGTAAAATGCCAAGTACCTGCAGAATCCCAACATGTTAAGAGAAGCAGTGAAATAAAATTCCACTTGCCTGCAAGAACATGATCCCATCTTTCCAAACACTCTCTGTCTCACTTATTCTCCACAAACTTTCCATAAGCTTTTAGAGTAAAGCTGCACAGACAGATGTGACATTGTTGGGGCTTTGTTTCTTTTACTATTTTCACAGTTCCTTGCAATGCCAGCCTGAGGTGTAAACCTACTCTATGCGACAGAACGTGACACACAAGTAAAGAGGACACTTGCCTCCAGTAGTTATTAGTTGAGTTGTGGACAGGTCACCAATCCATTAAAGCAATCTTTAATCTTTAATCTTTATAGTTTAATAGTTATGGCAGTCATCATAATTTAAAACTGTTGCAAAGTTAACTGCAGCTGATTGGGTCTTTACAGTTTATGCACTAATTGACTGTAAATAAATGTAGGGGTTGAATGAATATTTTCTGTGATTACTTGTAAGCAAAAGGCTTCTCCCCCCTCATTCTTTCATGTTTGCATTAAAGTGTTATTCAGCAGACACAGCTGTCAGATCAAATCAGAAAGTCTGAGAAATAACCTCATCTCAACTGCATTTGTAACTATTCTATTCCCTTAATTTCAAGTGTCATTTATTTACCTGAAGGGATTCAATAAATTCTGTCACATATTTATTTTCTCACTAGTTAACTACTGTAGTACACAAAGCATTACATATCAAACTTTTACAACTTATAGGAGATCCTAGTTGTGTTGCTAGAAAATGCCTTCTGGTCAGATAAAATCAAATGTTAATGTTTTGGCCCACATGCAGGGTAAGGCCATCTGTGATGGAAAAATTGACATAGCACATAACTCTGAGCACAACCTCCACATAGTGAAACATGGTTATGGTTGCATCATGTTGTGGGAACCCTTTTTCTAAGCAGAAACAGAGAAGCTAGTCAGAAGGAGACATTAATTAAAAAAGCAGGTAAAAGGCCCATTATAACTCTAAAGGGGTTGCAAAAATCCACAACTCATGTGGGAGACTGACATCTGGTCTTCATGGAGAAGCAGAAAGTAGAAAGACAAAAAAAAGTAATACACAGTTTGACACAACCTGCATAGGAGACAGCAAACACGTGGAAAAAAACAGTGCTCTGCTTAGGTCAGACCAAAATTAAGGTTTTGGCCTCCTTACAAATAGAAAACTAACACCACTCTAACACCAGTATGAAACTGGCCAAATTCAATGTGAAGAGAGATGAAGTTGAATTCAGAGTAATCTTGGAAAAAAAACCTGTTGAGTAAGTCTGACAAACATCCTTATTGCCAGAGTTCATTTGCAGCTTTCATATTCTGTGATGTAATGAATTCAGGAATTAGATCACTAATTAGCTAAATGCACACTTAATGAACAAACTATGATTGATCAAGCTCAGACATTTGATAAACATTAGTGATGCTGTGATGATTGGTGGGTAATAGGTGCTAAATGGGCCCCCAAAGGAAACATCACATGGGTCCACATTGGTTTGGCTCTGGTTCCCAAAAACATCTGGATATTCTGCAATACCTTAATTCATCTACTAAACTCCTGTGAATAATTTAATAAGAAAACTATTAGTTACACCCACATGTAATTAATAAGCTGATTCTCAAACACCCAAATGAAGCAATAACTCAGGACATCTGCACTGTGTTGTTCAGATCAGAAGTGTTGAAGTATAAATGTGCTAAGTTGTTTTCAGGTGGGGGAACACATAAGGGTTCATTGACAGCACTTATTACATAAAGAAAAGAAAGACCACAACAAAGAGCATCTGTTCTAGAGAAAGCACTGATCTCATGCACCAAATGCTCACATTTGAGACCAGAACAAATAGAAACTCACAGATCAACTCACAAAATGTGTGCTGGATATACTTTAGGAGGAGGGAAGGAAAAAGGAGAGCATGGTCTTTGAACCCAGTAAAAAGGATTAGCGTCCTCCCGTCTAATACTCTCTGAGCTTTATGACACTTTTTTTTTTCTATTTTCAGAATATTTTTATTGTCTGAAGAATCTAAGGTTCTGTTACTGAAAATGGATTTTATAGAAAAGACCTTGGACATTTTTAAGATGTCTGCTTCTGCAATTTACTGAAGAAAAATGTGCAGCACAACTGATAAATGACTTGCGGGTTAAAACCATTTGGGTCGGGCTTGCTATCAAACACATTCACAATAAATAACCCATGAAAGATTTGAAGGGTGACAGACAAAAATTTCACAGCCAGGTCATTTATTACCACTGTCAGCCTGAATAGTCACCAATCTGGCACAAAATCACCAAAAGGAAGCAATTGGACCTCATTTTACACCATAAATGAGTAAATTTTATGGTGTAGGCAAAAATTTGTCACCATCCTACTAACCCCAGCAGATTGATTAGATCTATCAGTAACTGTACTCTCCTACATAAGATTTAGAAACTTCAATTAAAATAGACAAACTATTCTGAGCAACGTTTTCCATTTTCAAATGCATAAAAACGTAAAGCTTATGGCAAATATTATAATAAATAAAAGTACACTCGTTTTTTTCCCCCCAAACAGAAATTAACTCCTTGAACAATCACGCACAGACATAATGAATTTATCTTTTACAGAGAACAAATCTTTTTTGCACAAGTCTCCAAAAACAAAAGGCACAAGCAACACAAACTCATCCGCTAAGCAGTACACTGCTGAGTGCAAAACCTGCACCCCCATAAAAACGCAATAAAACAATTTCTTTTACCTGCCCATCCGCATTGTGGAGCGCAAAACGTAAAGAATAGCGCCAGAAGCGTTCTTCTTGCGGCTGCAGCCATTGTAAATGTGGCGCTCTGCAGCTGCGGAGTGAAGGGACAGCTGGATGCAGAGGGCAGGGACGCGCCGACCCTCCCTCTTCCTCCTGCAGATGGAAACCCTGTTGAAACCCGCGGTGTGATTTTTCTATTAGAACAAAAATGACTTGCAGAAACTTCCAGAAAGTTGCAATTCAAGTGCGCGATTCAAAAGGAACAAATTTTAAGAGGGAAGATAAAAAGAAGGCAAACAACTAAAAAAAAAAAAAAAAAAGGAAAGAAAGAAAACGCGTTTGTTTTTCTTTGGTAAATAATGAACAGACAAACCTTCACTGCGAGTACTCTTGTCTTTAAATTCTTGCAGGTGCCCCTGCTGCATAACTCTGTTTACTATTTGACAAATAATAAAGGAAGTTCATATTTAAGAAAATGTCTCCCTCTTCAGAAAGCGAGTAGAACTCACCAATATTAAAATATCTACTGGAAACTGAGTGCGGAAGAGCTTCTTTATCAACACTTTCACAACTGCAGCCAGAAGATGGCACTATTTGCTTATTCAGAACTTGTGTCAAAAATCGCCTGATGGGCATCATCATGAATGCCCCTCTGGGAAAAGTGCCACCACTTGCTATTTCCAACCTCTTCAGAAGATTTTAACAACGATTCAAAGACATGGCACTAATTGAAATATTCTTATGACAATGCTATTGTTGGTTGTATTTAAAAGGGAAACAAGGATGAGTACTGGTGTCTGCTTTTGTATTTTGTAAGACAGTCTGGGGGAGATTTATTTGCCTTTCAATGCAGAAAAAGCAAAATAGACGGTGATGGATTGTACGAGAAAACAAATCACTTCCAGCTCTAGTCTACATCAGTGTTTGTGCAATAGAGATCAGAAACTTCTACAAGTTTTCGTGTGATGCTAAGTAGCAAATGTGATTGGTCCACAACTTGAGGAGGGTCAGGTCTTATAACATCTGTTATACAATCGGGAGATTTACAACTCCAGATTTTGTCAGCCTTGGCGAGTGAGATGCATCTGATCTTTGTCTGAAACTCACCAGGCTGGGATAGGTGATTGAGGATGACAAAGCAGTTCAAATTTTGTGGAAAGAACTCATATTATCTCCAAGAAACACTTAACAAACACAGTAAACCCGCAGAAGTTTGATTCAGCCATACATTCTCACTGAGAAATGCAGGAGGTCATTCCTGCCAGCTGTAGTTAAACTCTGCAAACACCACCGCTGTAGGTCCGGGCTCCCAGACAAGAATCTAACCTGATCTCTGCATGTGATAACAATCTGGAAGCCATTTTTATGTAACATTTTACCCATTCTAACAGTTTGAAATGTTTTATTACATGCTTTTTAAGTCGTTTGCCTATTCTGTTCTATTCTGTTCTATTCTATTCTATTCTATTCTATTCTATTCTATAGGTCCCACAAGGAAAGTAAACATATGCTTTTACTTTTTTGGAGGTGATTTTCTTCCTATCTAACATCTCCTTCAGTTGGCTAAAGTCATTTAAACAGCAGTAAAAAGGTCAACTCAGCTTTTTCACAACCCAGTTTGAGAAATCAAGAGAAGTTGATATAAAGATTACAAAAAAATAAATAAAAACGTGGATCAGAAGTTTAATCAAAGCATTCATAAAATTGAGAATTTGGACACAACTTTGACAACTTAGACTTTAAACTTTACAGTAATTTATAATAATATTAGGTTTTCAGCTTCCAGAGGTCCTGGTTTTTGTTCTCCACTCTAACATGCGACACATAGATTGAATCCTAAAATATACATCTAATATTCATATCGATTGACTAAAACATACATGACAAAAACTTGTTTTGATTTGTTGGCTTTGTATTTGCAACGGGACACTGGTTGTAATTATTGTTGTGTAGATGATGTGCAGACAGAAAAGCAACGAGGAGATAATGACTTCTGTTCTCAGAACGATACCTTTCATTACCTCATTTCTGATTCTCAGGACTGTGTTACAGCCACACACACACACACACACCCCCACACACGCACATCCCAATTGGACTGCAGCTCACCGAAATAATGCATGAGTCAGCACAAAAACGTAATGCATTTTTAAACTGAAAACTCTCAATGAAGCAGATGGTTGTCTTGTGGTTTCTCTGCAAAGCAGCAAAAAAAAAAAAAAGAAAAAGTGCCAAAACCCTGTTACAGCTTCACGCAAAAACAGAGTGAGTGAAGATAGCTGCATTCCTCCAGAGGCATCGCTTCAGCCAGCTCAGTCTACAGGCTGCAAAGGGCTCTGACTTGTTATACACATGCTTGAGGCTGTTTGTGACATGTCCTCCTGATTGCCCCGAGTGAGGAGGCAAGGTGCTGATAACAAAAGCCGTCTCCATGGATTTATAAGGTGGCTGTCTGGAAGGCTTACACAGGTAGGCATTAAAGCATAGCGAGTGCTCCAGTTCTATCAACATTTTATTTAATATGGTTTTCTTTTCTTTTTTTTTTTTTAGCTTGTCACATTTGCTTCACTTGGATGTCAAAAAAAAGAAGTGCACATCTTTGTATCTATTATACTCAAATTTATTATACACCAAAAGGTTTGAGTACAATTTTAATTGTTAAGGCCCGTACAGTCATGGGGAACACAACTGAACTGGCCAAACACCAGGAGACCCACTCACAAAAGGTCTCTGCTCAAAAAGATTGATGCTCATAGAGTAATGCCTCCAAACATAATAATGGTAAGTTCAGTGGAAGGAAAAAATGTAGTAAAAAAACGTAAAATAGAAAGTAGGATAACAACAGCCCTTGGAGAAGAGTGAAACAAAATCAAATCAAGTTGGAGGAAATTTTACAAGGGACTGGGCTCGTGCTGGAGACAGTGCTTTACCACATACAGATATGTCCAGCACATGGGTTGCAACTGTTGCATTATTTGTGTTAAAACTCTCCTGACTACAAGACAAAGTCAGAAGAAACAGAAAAAATTACTCAGTTGTCTCAAATCCAGAAAACATTTTGCATTTCATTTGTAAGTCAACGTCCGAGAGCCTCCAGGAAGCGTGAAGAGGCACGTCTAATTACCTTGAGGTCCAGTGTGATGTTTCAGTCAGCGAGGATTTGTGGAGCCTTGTCAGCTGCTGATGTAGGCCCACTGGGTTTTATCAAATCCAAGCCCAAGACCAGATCCAATGATGCAGATGAGCTAGTGGCTACTGTCAATGCAACCAGAGCCTCCATAGCACCTCAACAAAGCCACAAGCTGGTCTCCTCCACTAAGTAATGCATGAAAGAGCCCTGACAACATATCCTGTGCAGTACATGGACTTATGTTTGAATAGATAAAGAGCAATATTCAACTTTTCTGAGAAACTAACATTTCTTTTAGTAGATTTTAGTAGCTAGAATCCATACTCATCAAATTTATCACCAGAAATATATCACTCGTCTACATATAACCTACTGTATATGTTTCACTTTTTAAAATGATTTACTGTTGTAATTGAACTTTCCAATTTACTGAGGGGTTCCTGCACAAAGAAATAAGATCACTAAAAGGACTAAAGGAATAAGTTCTACTTTCCAGTTTCACAGACTTGCAGCAATATGGGAAACATTGTTGGGAATCTTAGCAGTTCCATTGATTTCACCCAGATGTTTCTGGGCTTTATTATGCGGGTAACTCAGACATGACCCTTGTTATCATCAGTGACTGCTATTACACGATTCTGTGGTAATCATACCAGGCGTATTGCTGAGGAAATGACTGGGTGATCACGCAGCCCTTCCAGGATGCTCTTGTCTTTGTTTTGGGACTCAAAAGAAAAGGGGGATTATGTCTCTTTGACGCTGCCTGAAAAATGTTCAGTGCACAGAAACAACATTAGGAAACAATATTTTTATGCCTTATGTTAGAAGACTTTATTTCTAATTATATTCACTTGGATGTTACATATTTGTGTTTTTCAGATCTTTCATATTATCAAGGTCAATCATCTTTTCATTTTCTCTAGGTAACTAAATCTCTAACTCTTACTAGCTAACTCAGGCTCTCTTTTCATTGTGGGAATGTTTGCAGGGGTTTTTATTTGATTCAGTGATTGGATTCAAGGCTTTGTTGAAGGTCTAGTCTTATCTTATTTATCAGAGGATTATACTTGCTGAGATCAACCAGGAAAGATGTTGGTCATTTTTCAAAGACCTAAACACAGTAGAAGAGGTGTTCTTACCTGCTTTGCTGCTTCTAATTGGTGAAAAAAAAAATGTACAAGAAAAGCATCATATTCCCTCCCTGCTGTTTTTCATATGTTCATTCACTGACCAGTGTAGCATTCGGTAATCAGACTTAGTATAAATACTCCTAGATTTGGTTACTCCTTTGTCAGGTCCCCTACTGTCATCAGCCTCTTGAGTTCTGTTGTTAATTAATCATTATGGTCGTCTTTGCTTTAGGGTCTCCAGTCATGTGCAATATAAGCTCTATTATCATTATTTATTTGCTTCTCCAAGCAGATTTTTGTTTTACTGTCCTTCAATAAGCCAGCCTTTTTCTTTTCAATGTGCTGCCATAGTAACTCCTGATTCTCTGAAAGTGTCATTTCCTCCAGATTTTCTATTCTTTACTGCATATAACATTACATTACAGAAATATCTTCAGCATATGGCACAATGTCAAAACTTTTGTTTTACATATTCCAGGGAGTGGGTGGAAGTGTAAATCTATTTATATTCCTAATCATTATCTTCACATCGCCTACATAACCTTAAATACATTACATGAATACAATATAACATACTCATTTAATAGCTAACCTATCAATATAGTATTTATTTATATTTAATTATGGCAGAAAGAACGATATTTTGTTTATATTGTTAAAAAACAAAAACTAGCAGAAACAACAAAACACGAATAACGATTGTAGTAATTATTTTATATATTAAATCCAATAGTAATCATTATGTTTGTCTGATGATTTGAACAGCTTTATGATTGGATGTTGTCAAAGTAAAATATTCAAACTATTCAGCAGTTTAGCTCCACATACTGATAAAGAGAAGATTTTTCTAGTAATTCTTAATTAGCTTAATTAGCTTTTCAATGTCCACAAATACTCCAACAGCATTTCTTAAATGACATATTTCTTATATCGTTACAGTTTCTAAAATAACTTTTCTCTAAAATTTAAGGTCAGCAATAAACATTTCAGGACATCCTCTCACCCATCAAACAATTCCATGGGTTGTTCTTTCACTTCTTTTTTACACTTTTTTTTATTCGATCGATCTTCAGCCTCATCCAGGTGTTTGTAGTATAAAAGACTTTTGAAACATCTGTCAGCCTGATTGATTGTTTCCTTTGATTTATGTGGGCTCCAGTCAGTCTCCAGAACAGCATCTGCCCATTAGCCAGAGAAGGACCTTGTTCCTCTGACCTCTGATATTCTCCTAACTCACTTATAGACACATACATGGGGCAAACATAGTTGCTTGGCAACTGTAATGTCAGGGAACATATATTGAATCCTGTGGCACGTGGATAATGTAAGATAAAGTATTAATCTTTGCTTATCTGACTACTTATACTTATTTTCACAGTCATCAAACCTGCACAGCTTTCTGTTTTTGGAACACAATATGAAAGAGTTATTCTTGTTCTCCTATGAACTTCGATTTAACGTTTTGTGTTAGCTAAGCAAAGTTTTTGTAAATAAGACAGTGAGTCAATAAATAGCCAATTATTTAGTCACATAGTTACAGTCATATAAAACAAAGAGTATAAGCTATTTTCCTTTGAATTCCTTGCCTCTGCTTTTAACCCCGCAATTAGAGCATCAGCATCCTCCCGCTGGAAGTCAAGCCTGCCCCCGCCCTTCCTGCGCTTCGACCAGAGTAAAATCCAGCGCCAGCTCGGAAATGAGCGACAGAATCTGGCAGCCAGGGACCATGCCTGGAGTTCGGAGAAAATATTAACTGGAGCTTGTGATTAATTCAGTTTTATCTTTTTTTCTTCTTCTTTTTTTTTTAATGTGTCTTATATAAAAGCCCATGGTGCAGGAGAGGGGATTGCTTTTTTTGGGCAGAGCGCATCCAGAGCCGAGCAGAGGCTCTCATTAAATCAGTGATTGCACCAATTCGGTCCAAGTTTTATCTGCGCGGAGTAAAACATTTACTCCCCTTCGGCCAAAACGCACTGATGATGTCTCTAGTGGTTCACCTGAAGACGGCGGCTCACCTTCGGGGGAAAGGTGACAGGATTGCGAAAGTTACATTCAGAGGTAGGAGCAACATGCATGCATGTTGAAGCCCGCGTGTTTAACAATATGTTGTGTCCTAGTTTAAGTTCGAGCGTATAACGCAATGGGGCATAATAAACGAGTGGTGTTGAGTTTCTATCCCAGAAAACTTGCTGGAACCTTCTCACATGTTTTGTTTTACAAATAATTTGCATGATAGACGTATGCACAGCAGTGCATCATTGCTAAATGGAAGTAAATAAGTTTACAAAAAGAAAAAAAAAGAAGAAATCTGAAAAGAGTGTTGTATTTAGCTCCCCATGAGTTAATGTTTGGTATTTTTGCCCTGAAGGAGAGCAAATTGCTGCCCCAGACATTTGCAGCCTCTAAGTTGTCTTAGAAGTTTGCTGTATCGTCTAATCAGCTCTGTCCAGCTTCCCTACTGTTGAACAAAACCATTCCCCCAGTAGGATGCTGCCCCCACTTTTCCACTCATGGCTTGCGTCAAACTGCGGGTGGGACCCTTCAGGACTTTCTGCTAGCCCTGAAGGATCATAAATGGTTTCATAAATTAGTGGCTTTCTAATTTACAAATTACAAATTTGCTCATTAGGATAATCCTGAATGTAATTGGATTTTATTTGGGGATATTAGAGTAAAAAGGGTGAAAATATATGCACACAATATTTTTTGAACTTCTACTTGTAAAGCATTTCAAAACTACTTAATTTTCCTTCCACCTCACAGATATGTACTGTTTTGCTTTGGTCTACCACATTAAATGCAATGCAATGAAATGCATGGAGGTTTATAGTACACCAAGACAACATAAGAAAAGGTTCAAGGGTAAAAAAAAGCCTTTGCAAAGTGTCAAAGTGTTCTGTTGTCAGTGCAACACTAAAGCAATTTAATACATTTTTACTCTGTGTCTGGGAGATAAGGAGACAGGAGTGCATCTTTCAGCACCTTGGACAGTGATCAGTGCTCCCTGACAGGTGCTTAGTGCCTCCTCAACTCTTATTTAAAAATCCCAGTGTCATCATGTTGAGTGTGGAAGATGGTACAAAACCCACATCCAGTTCTTGTTCTTTCATCTGCTCTGTTCATACAGCCCTTTGTGCGCTGTGGAGAAAAGCATGCCTCTCAGTGTTAGGCTCTGTGCTGCAGTGATTTCGCTTGGGTACAGATATTACATGAACCGTGTCATCCTTGTCAGGAATTAGACTCTGGGCTCCTTTCTCCGTGGCACAACTGTCAGCTTAGTAGCTTCAGTTCATCTCTTTATAATTTCACCAGTATTTTGTGTATGTGGAAGTTTTTGCCGTCATTCAGGTTGCAAATTTCTTTGTTTTTTTTCAAAATGGTTCACGATGAGAAGGTAACTTGCCATGAATATTTAGACTGTTTCATATTTTCCCACATTATGACTAGAATATATTTATATATTTTTTAACGGTTTTATTTTACGAACACAAAGTAGCATATAACTGTGTGTTACTTTGCATTAACGGTATGTATATCATAATGAAGTGGTAGGAAAATAATACATGATGTCCAGTGTTTTACAAATAAAGAATTGAAGAGAATTTAATACATTTTTATCTGGACCCCTTTACTCTGACAAACACAAATAAAATGCCTTATAGATTACTTATAGATTACTTAGATTCATACTGAGATTAAATGTACAATTTAATACAAATACAACTGTTATGTGAATGTTTCTAAAGAGTTGCTTTAGAAACATTAAAGCAAATCTCAATGTTTTAAGATTTGCTTAAAACATTAAGTAAATGTTTAAAGGATTAAAACATTTGCTTTAAACATTAAAGCAAATGTTGAAAGCATTTAAACATTTGCCTGGCTGGTTGTGTTTTAGTGCTCCTGCTCTTTGTTCAGTTAGCTTGACCCTCCTCTGTGTCTTAACGTATTCTAGTCCTTTTATTTCCTTTTTGTTCTATTTTGCAGGTGACCACTCATTGTTTGTTCCTTTATCGTCATTTGTACCTCTACACGTTTCTTCTCATCGTAGCCAGGTTACTGTCTTTGTCTTTTGCAGGGTTGTACATCAGCATGATCTTTTGAGTTATTTGTTGCACATTTTGTCTCTGTAGAGCATAACAAATAAGAATACAACTGAAAGGGATTTTTTTTTTTTCAGAATATGAATGGGATATGAAACATTTGCTAGCACACACTTTTTCCACCCTCCTGGCTTTGTTTTGCCAGTAGGCTTCGCTTGTTGCTGCCACACTATATCACTTGCTTCTTCCTCATGTTGTGTTTCCAATACTTCTCCCGTAGCTGACAAAACAAGAAAGATACCTGAGGTATAGGAGCTCACTTCCAGAGCCATCCAAGTTGTATTTGCAGTAAAAAAAAATACAAGGCTTCTGTGTGCAACCTTACCAACCACAGCTACTCTGTCTTGCAATATAACTTAGAGAACTCTAGTAAGTCATGTGCACTTAGAAAAGCAGGGAGAAGCAGCTGCATGTTGCCAGGTTTCTTTTTAAATGCAAGGCCATGGACAGCTTCAGCTATCCTGCTTTGGCATAGACTGTGATTTATAGGTTACTACTAGTGTCTGCATGGTGGTTCAGTGGTTAACAGTCTTACATTGCAGCATTGTGGTCCTGGGTTTGAGTCCTGGCCTGGGCTCTTTCTGCTTAGACTTTGCACATCTTCCCCATAAATCTCAGGGTGCTTCATCTTCTTAACTTGTCAAAAATATGCCTTTTGGTTAATTGGTTGTTTTAAATTCCCCTTAGATGTGTGTATGTGTGGGTGTGTGTGCCTCTGAATGGACTGGCAACCTGTTCTTTGACAGCCTTACTTCAATAAGCTCGGTAATCCCAACTAACCTAAACCAGGAAAGGTTGAGCTTAATTAAATGTCACAGAGTGAACAGAAAAGGGATTTGTCTCTTTATACAGTTTAGATATAAGTTTGTTTTCAGCTGCATAGTCTTTGGGATACAGTGTGACAATGTTTCTGTTCAATGTGTGTTTGTGTCAATCTCTTTTGCATCTGAGGGATTATTTTGAGTTATGGCTTTCTCTAAAACCTGTCAATGGAGTTTCCTTGGCGCTTTCAGCTCTGAAAACTTCCTGTCTGGGCAGGAAAGCGTCTGTCAAGAAGAAATAGATTGTTGAGAGGGGTTAAGTGTAAAAGTGTAAAATAAATGGTAAAGTCAAAGATGATATTCTTAACTTAACAGTCTTGCATTCTACACTCTTATAAATAAAATATTAAACATAAACACTGCTCTGAACTCCTTAGAAAGCAATAACCTTAAATGGCTCAACTTTGTTTATGGTGTGGTGTAAAGAGCTTCCCTAGGGTCACTGTTCCATGTATTCATAGGCTAAGGTGTAGAGTCAATTTACTCTTCTCTCTTTTGATATAAATATATATGATATATATTCATATGGAAATACGCTTTAATATTCTGAATAATTCACAGGTAGACACAAATAAACTTAATTTGAAACAGATTTCAAGTTGTGCTGCTGACTCAGTAAACTCAATATAAGCAATTATTAAACTTCTGCTGCTACTTTTCTGTCAGACACTTTTTGCAGAACAACACAGGAATCACTTCCTACATTGGAGCTGTTCCGGCTCACAGCTGCATGATTATGTGTCTAGAGTTGCTGTGGCTACTACCTGTTTTTATTAAGATATTCTTGGCTTTTATTTGACAGTTGATAGAAAGGAAAATAAAGAAATTCAGTAAAATTGTGTAGGACCTCTGATAGCTGCACCGAGGACCGACTGCCTCGGCATATAGTGCATCTGTTCTACTCGCCGTGTAACGTGATGGCCAGCTGCTGCCCATTTTAAGGGAGCAAGTTGCCACAGAATTACCATTTACAGCTCCAGGCCTGAAGGTTATAGGTGTTTTGCTGCTTCAGCTCACCTTAAATTAAATGAATGGTTCATTAACAGCCACTGGAAAACTTGATGGCAAGCTCAGGAGATCATTCAGCCGTTTGAAACAGCTGTGTTGGAGCAGGGACACATCACACAACATCGGTGCCTATGGGAACAGAGTGGGAAACCATTGAACCATTTTCAGCTTGTCTTTACATCCTGCTGCAGTTTTTAAAGATTCTCTTGTTCTTTTTAGTTTGTGATGGGGATCATTGTCGTGTTGGAAAACACTCATCTGAGAAATTCACATTAACAAGCCAAATTTTTCTTTTATGTCGAGAGGCAGCAAAGACTGAGCTGGTTGTCCACAATAACAAAAAAAAAATGTTTGGATGAGTCAAAGTGAGGCTTTTAAATCTAAGAAGACTCTACCAATAATATCAAGCATGGGGCTGGTAGAATCATGTTGGGGGTCTTTGCTGGAGTGAATTGTAGAATGTGGTAGAACTATTGAAGAAGGACGACTACCTCCGCAAATTAATGGCTATAAAGCTCTAACTTAAAAACAATTGGACTTTTCAACAGGACAAAGATTTAAACATAAAGAAAAACTTGTCTTGGACTGGATGGTTTTGACCTCCGGCCTTTTAAGAATGTTTGGACTATACTATAAAATAGTTTGGTTTCTCTGCAAGGTGGGAAATGATATTTAATTTAAAAATCCATAGGGATATATCCTGTATACCAGGGGACTCCAAAGGTGGCTCTTAATAACTTTGGCTAAAAATAATGAAGAACCAAGTAATGTTTTTAATATAAACGTGATATGTGTAATACCTCCTAAATGTTATTTAAAAAAATACTTTTAATTTGACCAACAAGCACAATTGTAACGTGTGTTTCAATTTACTGAGCTGTAACTTTTGTGCATTTTTTGTGTATTTGTGGATGCTGACCATGTAAATTTACTCAAGTTTGCTTTCTGTTGTTGAATCCATATGTTAAGTCTTTCATTGAAAAACTTTAAGACCTCTATTCATACATCAGGAGATTACAAAACTGTAATCAACACAAAGAAGACTTAATTATAAACTGTCTTCTTGCACCCGTGAATGGTTCATCATTTTTTTGAAAAGCAGATATAATCAACGAACTGAGGTCGCCTTAAACGAAGAGGCTTCAAAAATTAATTGATTTCCTGACAAATCTTTAATGAACTCTCTGTTATCTGTTGCTCTGGGGTTTTTTAAAGAAGAGTGCTCCTGTACTGGTTGCTCATTGGTTGGCGCCGTAGCCTGCAGAGCTTTTATTTAAGTGTGTAATATTCTGTGAAGTTGTTAATGAGAACATATAGAAAAGTGCCTTTGCCTGGAGATATTTGAAAACTTTAAGCTTTGCTTTTGTCTTGCTCTTATCAAGTCTTGTCTTAACATTCACCCAACAGAAGGGTTTTTAAAAAAATATATTTTAATACATTTTTACTTTGTAGAGACTTTTTTATTTCTCTTAAGCTTGTATGGACATTTGGTTCATATTAGAGGCACTTATTTTGAATCCAAAACACTTTCAGACCGCTGTAATAAAATACAACATAAACTAAAGGCAAAAAAAAAAAAGAAATATCAGATCTCAACCTTTTTCTTTTCTTCTTTGCTTGTTTTCTTTCTCACTTCATAAAATAAAACATGTGCTTCTCATTCTAGGAAGGTTTTCTCTTTATTTATGTTCACTCAACTTTATGAGTCTTTATATCTCCCTCTTTGGGCAATGCCAACAACTTGAAGTTATAGGCGGAAAGTTTTCTTTAGTTCAGTTTGGAGCACCTTACATAAGCCACACATTATCTATTTTTCTCTCATTGGGTGAAATCACTCCTATGAGAGGCCACTGTTATCAATAATGTAGGAGGCGGGTTGTCTCTTCTCCCACTTTGACTCTGAAGTGCTATTTATTTTGTTAAAAACTGTTTCAAAGGGATGTGGGCTTTTATGAGGTGGTGCAGAATCTCAGAGAGATGCAACAGAGATGGGGAAAAATGAAAAGCGGCTTGTTTTGATGAAACGTGAAAGTTAAAAAAGGTTTAGTATGTTTTCAGCTGTGCTCTTTGCTGCTGTGTGTTTTTATTTGCTCCTAAGCTCAGACGACGTGTGTCTGCTTCATAGATGAATGAAAAGATATTGTCAAGCTTTGTTATTCACAATATTGTCAGAGCTAGGCAGAACCCAGGATTTCTATTCAGATGTATTATTAAAGCTAAAAGAACAGAGTGCTTTATTAATATTTGTGTGTGCTTAAGTTTGTATGACTGTCCACATGTTCTCACATTAAGCCTCACTTATTCAAAGCAAATAAACTCAACAAAGCAGAGTGGGACAAAGCAGCCAGGCGATCAGGAGCTGCTGCAGGCATGAGGGAGGTGTGTAGCTGTGCAGTGGGCTGATAAACCCTTCAGCAACAGAAAATTGGACCATGCACTGGGTCCAATTTTTAAATTTTAAAAGAGACTAAATGTGACTTCTGTTTTTCATATTCTTTAAAATTTGTGACCTTCTCTTGGTTGAAGTGTTAATCAGGAAATTTGCTGCCTCATCATTCACATCTTTTGCATCTTTCCTAGCTTTTCTTGTAATTTTATGAACTACTTTGTTGGTTTAGTCAAATATTATAGAAGGCAATTGGACTATTTTACATTTTGACACATTTCTTAGTAACTTGGCTCATCTGTGAAAAGAACCAGAACTATCAGCCAACACTGATTGATTTGAATGAACTAATTTACACAATTTACCAATAATGCGTCTGTCATTGTTTTACATAAAGGATAGCACAAACATTTGGAAGAGACGTGTAGCAGATTAAGACTCCATTTTCAATTGCAGACCCTCAAAGTTTTCTTGATTTATTATTTTCATTTTGAGTCATGCCCAAGAAAACGAGGCGTCTATGTCAAGTCATATTTATACAACAGAATAAAACAGGAGCAATCTGTACCTGCAGTAAAATCCTAACATATTTGAAGGTTTTTTTAGCGAGCACTTGCTGTGCCAGCAAGTGTGAAGGCCACAGTGTCTGTGTGTGTGTGTGTGTATGTTGCAACATCATCACGCAGCATGCACAAAGTACACTCAGATCCTTTTCTTCAAGACAAATAAAGGAAAATATTTTCATATGAACTTTCTAATATTGCCCTTGCATGTCTGTATGTTTTGCAGCAGTTGTTCAGATAGAACAATGTGTATTGGTGCTAAAATGAGATGTAATCAGTTCATCCTGTAAAAACAGCCCTTTTAAATTCACAGAAAATAGTAAAACCACTCATAAAGGCCCATATTTGAACACATTTGTAGAAACAACCGACTTGATGAATTCACGTATTAAATGTGTCTGATTTGGCAGTGATTTGAGGACTATTATAACTAAATTATAGTAAGAAAAGAAGAGAAGAGCTTTTTTATGAAACCTAAACAAATTCAGTTTGATAGCTCTTCTGCTTTAGAGCAAGCTTTACCCTCTTTAAAGTTCACAGTATATATCAGAATTTGCTGGGGGTGCTTAACAAGCTACAAAAAATAGGTTTTGCTAACAAAACTCATATATAATAATTAACTGAACTGTCTGAAATGTTGTTCTCTGGGGTCACAATTATAAATTTGAATCGAGCCAAAGGAGAATATGAGGCTAATTGTCCCTCTGCTGAAAACAAATAAAAAGCAACTGTGAACAAATACTCAGAAAGTTTTTTTTATTTTAGCAGCAGTGTCATCCATCCAAGCCATGCATCTAGACTGTCTTGTGTGTAGAAAACTCTGATTGCTGTTTTCTGTGGAAACCTTCCCAGGCTGTGAGTCTGCCCACTCAATCTCAGCTATCATGATGCCATTAAGTCAACTGCCTTTTAATCTCTGGATCCTCTCCATCTTTCAGGTCTGCCCCTCTACAGCCGCGTAGCAGAGAACTGTGGGGAGGTGGCTCACTTTAATGAGGTTGGTATCTTTGTTTCACTCTGTGGTTATCAGAAAACATCATGCTGGTTTCACACATTGAAAGTTTTCTTAATGAACTGAGGTAGAAACTCAATAATTGGCAGAAACAATAGAGGCTGAGGCATTCAATTTATTTAGGATTTAGTGGAAAGCACACTTAATGTGAGTATTGTAACAGAACAACATAAGTTCTCTGAAACCTAGGAGTTGATACAAGAGTTTGATCCAAACAAAACTTCTGCTATCAAATATAAATATCTGGTGCTTTAATATACTATTCTTCTAATAAAAAACTGGAGACAATGGTTGCATGTACTGTGTTTGAGGCATTAATCTCTGGACTAAAGTCTGCTTCATGTGAACAGGAAATACTCACCAACCGCAGGTTGGATTGTGAGAACTTAATTAGCTTATCTGGTGTTTCCAAAGGCTATAATTGAATTTTGAGCCAACAGCAGGAAGTGTAAAGTGATTCATCTTTTTTTTTTTTCAACCACACAACTTGAGAAAAGTTGTGTGGTTGTTCCTAAAGTTTTTTTTGTTTGTTTTTTTTTTGAGAAAAATAAAATCTTTTAGAATCATTTAGCAAATAAATAGGCTAAATATAAACTGCAGGTCTGTTTATATTTTATCTTGGCTTTTGAATCCTTAATGTTACTGAATTATTGTAATTGTAAGTCTGATGTTCTTTTTCTCTGTATATCTGTGGGGAAACATGAGAAGATACTGTACCTTACAAGGTATTCATATTTCTTGAACCTTTCCACATTTTGTCTCATAAACTTTCATTTATTTTCTTGGGATTTTGGGTGATGAACCAACACAATGTAGCATATAGCTGCAAAGTGAAACAACAGTTATGTTTTTATTGTCTTTTTTTCTTACAAATAAAAACTTGAAAAGTGTGGCATGCATATGTATTCAGCCCTTTTTACTCGAATACCCTTAAAAATGTAGTAATTTTTCCCCAAAAAGTCACCAAAATCAAAGTCTTGCTATATAAGCTGCCTGTATTTTAATTACAGTGTGAATACAGTTTTTCTATTATGTTTTTAGAGATTTGTTAGAGAATTTTAATGAACAAAATACATTTTGAGGAATCAAGGAACACACCAGACACTCCATTAACTAAAATCCCAGTGAAATACATTGAAGTTTGCAGCTTTGAAGTGACAAAATATGGAAAAGTTAAAGGATTATGAATACTTTGTAAATCACAGTGCATATGCACACTTCCATACATTTTACAAAGCCATTTTATTTAAACTGTGTGAGAATCCCACCAAGACATTCCTTATGTGCCTATATTACCCACAAAGATGTCAGTAAATATTTCGAGCATTGTTACTTCAGTACGGCTTATTAAGGAATTATCTGCAAAAGTTATGACTTGCAAAAGGCTAATTTCTTTAAATGTTTTCAAATCCTGTGTGCTTATTGCCAGCTAGGGTCTTCGATTCTCACTCTGCTCTAAGCAAGGTTTTTCATTCCCTCCTACAGTTGTGAAAAAAGCAAAAGGGTTTAAGTACTGCCTCTGTCAGACGTGGAAGCTGAATATTTAAGCAAAGGTTGGAGGATTTGAGCTGCAGTAAATGAGAATATTCTCGACAACAGCACACTTCTCTGTAATCCTTTGAGTCCTTCTGGTTATGGTTGGCCTGTCTTTATTTACCATGGCTGCTCTGAGATTATGGGAAACATTCCCAAATCGCATTCTTACAAACTCCTCAAACTGAACAAAAACAAGTTCTATGATGAACTGAAACATAAAGACTCATGGAAGAAAAAAGAAGGTGGGAAAAACAAGAAGAAGATGAAAATTGAGGATCAAGAAAGAAGTGTTGCTGGAAAATTTGCCAAACCTGGAGAGACAGAGCAGCGCTATGGGATAGACTCAAAAGAATAAAATCCCGAAAACCAAAAGGAAAGTGCCTCAAACACATCCAAAACTTCTGAGAGGATATGAGTGCTGTTTTTGCAAAGAAAAACATGTTTTCTTTGATCAGCTAACAAGCAGAGTGCTACTTCCTTTACTGATAACCAGTTTTCTTGTTTTGCTTTTAATCAGGAAGTTTCCACTCACTCAAACTCACCATGGAACTCATAGGGTTGTACAGTCCCACCAGCGATGGTGTTGTTTTTGCAAAATATATTTTCACTATATTTTATTTATATTTTAAAACTACAATGGGTATAACAATGACTGGCTCTCATTTTAAGCTCCTCTGAAGTCTGATTCTTTCACCTCAGTCCTGTAGGTCATTGACATCTCTCAGCATCAATGCATTGTCCAGTTCTCTCTTGGAATGACATGTTCTTCCTGCACTTTGAAGGATTGTGCAATAAGTGCATGCAAGTGCGCAGGCGTCTTTATTGTGACTGGTGCCCCATTGTTGTGCTTTCTCCACCCTTCGAAACACTCCTGATCTCTTCCTTTTCACCAGCTTGTCTTCATCAACATTTTGAACATTTGCAGGTCTCATTGAGCTCAGCAGAGCCCCTGAAGTTGAGGGCCATTAGCATATAGCTGTGTCTTTTTGCTTTTTGCATGGGGTAGCAGAATGCCTTTGAACTAGTGTGCAGATAGGCTGGATAGGGAATCTGTATTCATTATTCAGTGGATGGTGAGGCTTTTAGCTGCAGAACGACAGGGCTTCCCCCTCAAAAGTTTGACATAACTAGAGCAGAGAACAGAAAGTCCTGCTCTGTATGTGGCCGGCAGTGTTAGTTAAACCACGCTCTGCACATCTTCCAATTTTTTGATCAAAGAGATCATTTGTTTTATTTGGAGTTAAACTATGAACACCAGGTTATGGAAGTAATAACTATATGTCAGCATAATGAATATGGTCAGTGCAGTCTTTAAAATTGTGAGTCTGACTTTAAAATAGGAATTTTTTTTTTTGATGTAGCTCTGAAAACTGAATCATAAGTTTTAATACAATTATGAGACGTGACCTGAGTGGTGGACAGTACATGGACAGTATGCATTATTAATTTTACAAGTCACAACTTTTAAAATACAATAATAATATCATAATAAATAGAAGAAAGAAACAGTGCTGTTTTTTTTCCAAAAACAATGGTTTTAGTTGCTAGTTTTTTTCTGCTACTTCACATGAAGTGAAATTACAAGTTGAAGGATTTAATCACCTTTGAAAAAATGGTACAATTTAGGAGTTTTCAGAAATAGCTGACTTTGCCATTTTTCTCAGTTTGCATTGCTGCTGAAAGCCTCATCATCCTGATGGGCTCCCTGAGCTGCTGGGTTTGTTGTGGCTTACCGGAGACAGAGTGAAGACACCTCAGCGAGCTCACTTCCGAATCACTTCCTGGACTGTCTGGATAATCACATTTAGAGTGAATTGAACAGATTAAAGCAAGAAATGTCAGATATATGAACCCTCACTGCATCTCTATCAATGGGAGGAGATGTTGACATCTAAGGTTCTTATTTCATCTGATGTTCCTCTGGTCAGCGGGGGCTATCAGTAAAGAGGAGAAAAGTAACAGATGCCTCAGGGTGAAGCACAAGCTTGAAAATTGCTAGTTCTTAAAATAGTTTTTAAAGTTCTCTAAATGCTCAAGGACACTACAGGAATGTGCTCTTCCGGCACATCTTCCAAGATTATGAATAAATGATGATTTGTGCAAAATATTTAATTTACAAGCACGCAGTTGGATGGAATCTAAGCATGTGAATGTGGCATTAAAATTTATAAAATCAAGGACCAAAGGGACAAACCAAGTTTGAGGGACTATTTTTTTTTTTTCAATAGCAGTCCCTGAATTTTGTTATGATATTTGAAAGTGGTGTAACTGTTATGATATTTATTTGGAGAAATAAGTGCAGGAATTGTTCTACGGACAAAAATGTAAGTAAATTCAGATTTATTCACATAAACATATTTATTAAATAAGCATTCAAAAATGAACAAGAAAGCTGTATTGAAAATGGGAGATTGTGAGAAATAGTGTATAGATGTGAAAACAGAAACACCCATTATATAAAATAAATTTAATTAGGCCTCAAACTGCACAGTTACAAAAACAATAGACTGTGGCAAACCATCGTCTCTACAGTTCTTTACAGAGATAATGCAGTGTTGCTATGCAGATTCATGACTTTTCATAGAAAAAACGGAATAAAGTATGTAGTTTTTGTATTAGTGCTGCACTATGAATTTGTAAAAAAAAAAATAGAAATGTATTTCTGTTTGGAGCATATGTGCATCAGCTTGCAACAAATCTCTTTTACAAGCGACCCACTGGGACAGTAAACATCAGCCCAGAAATAATGATGAAGAAACTATTGCTTCTTAGTAGGGATCGTCTGACCAAGAGTAATAAAAATGACAAAATAAATACAAATAGTGAGAAGCAGAAAGTCCAAGCAGGTGACGTATGGGTAAAAAAAACTTTCCATCTGTTGTAGAATAACTGTAGGACAGAAGCAAATAGGTCTTGAGCAAACACATTCTCACAGTGAACATGTTTGTGTCACATTGGTAAAATCACACTTAATTCAGCAGCAAAATTCAGTTTGATCAAGTCACACAATTACAATCCAACCAAAACGTGAGCTATAAAAAGTAAACTGCTTTATTCCATCTAATCATTATTGCAATCTGAAACAAGCACTAGGTGACAGGGAAGATGAACAGCTCCCTTTTAGCAAGAAGAAACTTGTTGCAGAATCAGTTTGGACAACCAGCTGTTTTAAATTGCTAAAAGCTTTAAGAACAGGAAAGAAATACAAAAGAAAAACAATGATGCAGTTGGACAGAGTTACTAACATACATATTAAAACCATAAAAAGGGATTTGTAAAGAAAAGCTGCACAGTGCTGCTAGGCCTTCAGCAGTCAACTCTTTCAGCAGCATACGGTTTTTTACACATTCATTGGAATTGAAAGTCCTAACTATTGACTTTATTGTCTGCCTCATTAATTAAAACTGACAAAAGGTCCACAAAGAGGCACCTGATGAATGAAATGTCTACTTTCTCTTTTATGTTAATAAACTCTATAACTTTGAGAAGTAAAAATCAGAAACCTCTTTTTTTAAACCCTCCTAAATCTTGTAAAAATTCTTGATGCTGAAGAATTTTTTTTTTGTTAATTTGAAGACGTAAGTGAATCTTTGGGGTATACTAATATTCTGCATCTCTCTGAAAAGGAAAAAAAAACTAATTTTGTCAGTGTAAAGGGGAAAAAAACGGTCCTGGATTATAGAGAAAATAACCATGGCAGCTTTAATTCCTCACACTTTTTTTAAGGTAGCATAATACTATTTGAGGAAAAAAATGATTTAAAAGGATTTTTGTGAGATAATGAAATACCTTTGAGACCAAAATCTCTAACTTTTATTTTATAGAGGTATTGTTTGTTTAAAACAGGAAAAAGTTGTCCTATTTGGTAACTTAGAGGTGATATACTGATATTGTTGAATTAACAGAACAAAGTTACTATTTTCCTGGTTCTTTTAGTAGAAAACAACAACAAAAATCTATTGTTGGTTTAAAGGGCCTTCCATGAAACATTAAACCTTTGGACAAATTAGATCCAACATATTTAAATAAAACCAGAAAAAAACAGCTGGGTTGTTTATGTGTTGGAGAAACTAAGACTTAGATATAGTCCATCTTGAATAAATGGGTCTCTAATCAATTAGTTGAAGAAATTTATTGCACCTTTCTCCTCAGCTTCTGGATTGGAAAGACAATTATTTTAACTTCAGTCATCAAATGGGGAAAGTTCTAATCCTATAATGGTAATGCTGGTTCGAAGAAAGAGTTCCATTTCCCATAAATTAGACATAAATGAGTTGGGAAGCGTTGGAGTGACACTTGAAAAGTAGAGCGGAGATTGAAAAGTACAGCGTTAAAGAGTTGAGATGGAAAAGCAAGATTGAAACAGAGATGCTGGGGTGAACAGTTATACCTTGCAGTCAGTAAACACAACACAACTTCCACTGCAGACCCAGCTTATTAGTGATGCTGCTTGATCTTTGCTGTCAGACATACACACACGCACAACCACACCCCCACACACATCCATATGTAGATAGATAATTTTACATACTGTGCATAGTGTGTAGGATAAAATCTGAGGCAAACAACGCTGGACGTTTTCTAAGTCAGCTAAAATGTTAAAAGATTCAAATTGTAATAAAGGAAGGTGGCAAAAAAAAGTAATTCTATGGGAGATTCAGAAGTGCAGGACACTAAGTCCACTATTACCCTGAGGCCCTCTACACAGAGTCAGAGCTGTGTTTGCATAAACAACATTAATAGAATTGTGTTTAAAGTATTACTGGGAGATCACTTCTCTACTTTTATTGTCGGTGTTGTTATTCTGATTGCATCATTACATCATTCTGATTATATCATCCAGTGATACAGTAACTGCACTGCATCTCCATAGTGAAGAGGGAGCTGGGTCGCAAAGTACAGCATAAAAAGGGATGAGTGCTGTTCTTAACTTCTTCTTAGAGCTCCTGTCAGTTAGCTTGGTATAAAATGAACACAGATCAAGATCAAATGCCAGTTTCAAAACTTACACTGCAGTTCACAAAAAGAACTAAAAACATTCATGCTCATAGTTCCCCACTTGGCATCTGTAGTTTACAATTATTTATATTCATTGATCATGTTTTGTGAAAAATATTATTCAGTTTGAGATTGAATTATGTGCTCATATCCTACTCTTTTAATGCTGCTGAATTCCTACTAGAGCTGCTCTCATTTTCTTTGCATAGTTTATGCTCTTGAATCTTATCAGAACTAGTTTGCTCTTGATGTTTAATTTTCCTAATTTTATGAAAGCACAAAAACAACTGCCTGCCTGTCTAACTTGTTTATGACAGCCTCCATGACACAAACATTTTTTTGAATTACACACAGACAACTTTTAGATGAAGTCCTAAATTGTGTATAGCTGATGATTTTTTACTGTCCTCATTCTGAACGGTCATGTAGCATTTTACCAGACATTTACATGATTGCATCTGAGAGACTTTCCACTTTGCACAAGAGGAGGCAAAAAGTGGCGAAATCAAATCTATCATGGATGAAACAGGCATGGCAGATGTTGTTACCGCTGCTCTATTTAATAATGAGATGCTCACGCTGAAGCAGGTTACAGCTGAGTCTCGTTATTCTTGCTCTCTGCAGAACAACACCACTCCCATCAATAATGGAACTATTCATAATTTTTTTGTGCTCCAGTTGCACAACTTTGAAATTGATAATCAAATGACACGTGCAGCATCCAGATGTACTTCCATAAACGCAGCATGCTGCATGTCACATGTTCTTCTTTGCATATGGCTCACTAGGTCGATTTTTAACACTGGAGTTAAAATGTGAACTAGTGATGTGATGTTCAAGGACAATCAGGTTCTTTTGAAAGGTTCTTTTTCCATAGAACTGTAGGAATCAAATCTCAGTTAGCGAGAGCCTTTCTTTGTGTTTCACGACTTTGCTTGTGTACATGTGTGAAAGACACCTAGATATGCAGCGGGAGAGAGGATGAGGACGGTCATGATGCATTCCCTTTCCTCTTGGCTTCTTCTTGCCTTGTGTTGTTTAATATTAGTCCGCTGCCTTAATTGTTATATTTAATGCGGCAGAAGATTTTTGTTTCTGCCAAAGTAACTCAAGTGTACTATGTTCTCTTCCATTTGTTATATTTTGTTCCCATTATGTTGTTTTTATATTACAAGTAGCACTAAAATATAATTAATGCACACAACACTTGCAGTACAGAAGCACATGGATATTCAATGTTTATTTTTTGCCACCTTCCTGAAATAATAGCCAAAGATATTTGTTGCCGTAAGGGATTTGTTTTTCTTTACCTAAAACATTTTTTGGAAAGAAAGATGTTTTTTGTTTTTTTTGGCCAGTATCACTTTTGGCAAAAAAAGAAATTACTCCAGTTATTATTTTGGTAAGGTGATGATATTGTAAAGTTGATTTTATGAAAATATATGAATAGCCAAATTTTTCATCAAGAACATGCTGCTTTTCTTTTCAACAACTTCGGAATAAAAATATACATTTTAATTAATACAGATAGTTCAAACTTTTTTTTTATGAATTCCACCCACACATGTCAAGTTTCTCTCAACAACCCAGTCTCACTCCCAACTCGTCATATATTGACGCTTGGTCATTCCCTCGGCGTCACGTGTTGACGCGTTGGGTACCCCCTTCGTGTCCTATTTTGACGCGATGAGTTTTACCTTATGCCTAACCCTAAGTTTTGCCCTAAACCGAACCACTTAGGTTAGGTTTAGGACGCATCTGGTACCCGAGGCGTCCAGATGTGACGCATGGTCAGTACGTGTCAATATATGACGAGTTGGGTGTGAGAACGTGTTGCTCTCAATGAATATAAAACCATATTAACGATAAAATGACTTCTTCTTAGAAATATGAATAATTTAAACAACACTTCTGAACGGCTCTTCGAAGTAAACGAATCCTGAAGATTTGGTTCCCTTCAAAGAGTTTCATAATTAATATGACCAACTTTATAAGAAAAATTAATAAATCTCAACAAGCATACAGGAATTAACCCCTGTAGCACAGGAATATCCCACTATCATAACTAAAGGTAGACCTAGAACCTTTCACAGACTCGCCTCTCCTCCACTGACCAATGGAGACAGAGACGGAGCACCAGGCTCTGTCATATTGGAGGGACAGTTGATCTACTTTAAGCTCCCCCTGGTTTTCCATTAACTTTCCTCCATAAAGAAAGTTTCTTTCAGCTTCCTGCATTTGCACTTGTAGGATTCTTTATTACACTAAAAGATGATGGACATGGTTATAGTTAGGTTGCACTGTTATTGCTCTTATCCTTCGAGGATACATCTAAACCTTGAGGATCAAGGTGCAGAGAGTTGCATCATAAGATTATAACAAGCTTGGAGTACAAAACACTGTGAGCTTCTTAGAAGACTCCTCTAATTGTGTCACATTCCTCCTATCATTATCACATTAGAGAGCAGAAGAAAAAATAGAAGGAAATATATTGTTCATAATTAATCATGGGTGATTTTTTTTTTCCACATCTGAATCTAGTACAACAAACATAAAATATCAAGGAATGATGTGTTGGGGAACTTGGGATGATCCTGTTTTCCATCTGACCAGCACAATACTCCTGGGATCGGAGAAGAAACGCTTTCTCCTCATCTGATGACCTGAGTGTTTAGCCCCTGGGGAAGCGCCAATAGACCTCGAGACGTTCAAGAGCGAGATCATTTCTGTCACTTTTAATGAGCCATCATGCTTTACCAATTAAACTTCATACAGCACTGAGCGCTAGAGAAAAGGCATCTGAGAACAGTTATGAGAATGATTCAGACAAGCTAAAAAAAAAAAGGTCTACTGGTAATTTTTTTTCCCACAGCAGAGCAGTGATGACTGCTTTACAGATTACCATCTGACACCATTTCTAACCAACATATTATGTGATAAAAGTCTGACTGAATGCCAGAGTCGGAGTATTGCAGCGGTTTTTCATCATTCAAGGTTTAAGGCAATTTATAGCTTTAAGCGTTCATTCTGCAGAGCGTCAATGAACAGCGCTCACTGTAATTTAATATTCATGCTTGTTCATGTTTCTGGACTTGCAGCAATGTGTCTTGATAGAGATAAAAAGGACACACCACTGAACAGGATACATGATGCATGTAAAAATAATGAATTAATGTTTGAGTGTAGATGGATTTAAAATCTGAGATAGAAACAGAAAACAAATCTGGCAACTAACAACCTAAAACTCCTGAATAAAACCCACCTCAGTGTAAAATGATTAAACTTACGTAGGAAATAAACATCAGAGTCAAACAACAAATGAAAATCCCCCCTTCTGACTGAAGGTAAGAACAGTTTTTATCTTTAAACAACAAACATACAATCTCTAATCTCCCTGCCTGGCGGCCACAAGACAGGATGCAACTAGCTAAAAAAAAAAAAAACAGAAAATTCCCATACCTAACTTCCAAGATATGTTGAACTAAAACAATTCACCAAACAAAAAGGCCTAATCTCGAGATTGCTCTCAGTATACAGGATCAAGTTTAATAGTCAACTTAAATCACAGATGCTCAGGGGGAAGAAGTTTGGTGTTAGATGACTGAAGTTTTTATACACGCCACTGATGAGGAGGATTGATTTTAGCTGTGCATCAAGATGTGACAGCAGGCCTGAAAACTACACAGAATGAGACATTTAAGGATCTCTGTTATCTCAAAGTTTATTCAACTGACCGCATTTTACCAATAAGATTAAAAAACCTAGCCATGGTGTTTCTTCTGGTTGAACTACAGTGATATATTTTTTGGATGCAATAAAAAGAAAAAGAACTAGTGTAGTATAGCAGTTAATAAAAACTTAATAGTATTTAAACTATGGATAGTGCAAACTTAAAGTTGAAACACCTTTTTATAGGGAGAAAAAAAGTAAGACTGATTTTTATGACTTGCATACTTCAGAATAAGTGTTGTTTATTGTGAAAACACAGATTAAAACCTGTGCTACTCTGGGGAAATTGGCATGTTTACTTGTGTTCCTGGAGTTGAATAACCCAAACATAATCTCATTATGATGTGCATCATTTGAGCTTATGTGTGCTGGTATAGTGTTGATCCCTTCCCTAGCTGTGTGTGCTGTCATCATTAACACCATGCTGGGGCCTTACTTTTCAGCAGCTAAATCACACAGGAGGGGAATTGTTACAAAATAGATGCAATACAGTTGATTTAGTTGATATATTCTGACAAGGACAAACACTCAGGAGCTGTTAGCAGCTTCTAAGTGTTTTAAGTGGAGTGGGTGAAGGCTCTGAAAGTGGCAGTAGTCCTGTCCTCAGTAGGTTAGAGATTGCGAAAAGAAAGCACAGACTGCAGATCCTGAGGGAAGAAAGCACAGACTCACAGCTTAAAGCTGTGCATTCATATGGATGCACAGATCCTCTAAGGCAGATCTAACGGAAGCAGGTGGGAACTCCAGGATTCAGTAATAGGACAGTCCTGATGGATGTGTTTCCTGCCCTGCAGTGTTTTCCAGACTTAGAGGCTAAAAACAGTAGGAAGTCGATGAGTTTTAAATCACCTTTGCAATCTTTATACATCTGTTGTCATGATATTGTTTCATCATAATACTGTAATTAAAAACAGTTTGCTGAATGTTATCCAAAAGGCTAATTAATCATCCTTTGAACTTTTACAGCAAGAGCTTTTGTTCCTCTACTTAATTATGTAGTCATGTACTTGTTGTTTGAAGCAGCAAAGCAGAGTGATGTGGTGATCCAACCGCGTCAGTTTGGCGCTGTTGGAGGACATTAGTGAACAAACAGCAACATGGAGACCAAAAAACACAGTAGATTGTTCTGGAATAAAGCTGGGGAGAAGTTTAAAGCAGGATTAAGTTATTGATCAAAATCAAAAGCTTTGAAAACCTCACAGAATACTGGTCATTTTATTAACTGCAAATTGAAAGAGTCGATCACGACTGACAGGCAAGGTTGACAATAAGAAGAACATTTATCAAAGAAGAAAAAGAGACCTATGGTAACTCTGGTGTGACTGAAAATATCCACAACTAAGATGACAGGAAAACAATTATGCATACTCTGAAGACACCACACCCACGATCAAAAATGTATGTGGCTGCTATGGTGGTGGGTTGTTCTTTTTCCATCAGGAACAGGGATCCTGGTCAGAATTGATGGGATAATGGCAAGGATTGGTTTTCCACATACAGTCTATAAGCTAAACTTTGTATGTTTTGCTGGTCATTCACATAAAATCATAATAATACACTTTAGTGTCTTTAGATTTAATATGAAAAAGAGTATGAATTGCCTTGCAAGACACTGTAATAACCATGGAACACAACAAAAGACAACGATCAAGAAAACTGCTAATTAAATTAGGATTCATACATAAATGTATAAACCTACATCAGTTTACATTAGTGATCTAGACATATGTGAAAAATTTCCTTCTTCTCATTTAATTAGGATCCCAGTTTGTTTGTCAAATACTTACTAATGCAACGCATCATTTAATCCAATTAGATCCATTTTATTGCCTCAGAACATTAAGACTGAAGTATTCAGAAACATACAATAGGCTACAAACAGGACACTTCTGCCAACTCCTGTATCTTTTACAATGACAACTCAATTAAATGCATGCATCTTGCTGTAAGACATATTAAATGGGCTGAAAATGAAGAGCTGCAACATTTTTAGATTTTTTTTGTCAGTGAGTCAAAAAGCATCCTTCAGAGAAATATTTAGAAAGTAATTAAAATGAGCAACCCTTTATTTTCTCTATCATCATAACTGGAATTTCACTCAAGAATAGCCAACACTTACAGTACAGTTTCTTGTTTTATCTCAAGAAAAAAAAAACTATTAATATTCCCAGTCAACTCAACTCAACCCGAGAGCTGTTTAGAGTGATGAATAAAACATTCCAATATTTTGCTCCCTTCAGAACAACAGATCTGCCTTCGGCAGAAATATCTACACTCTCAAGGACTCCGTAGAGTAGCCGATGTATGCTGACGCTAGGCCTTGAATCAGCTACTTAAATCCACTTCGGGGGGAATAATTTACAGTGATTTATTTTTTTGTCTGGCTAAACATCACAGAAGAAAATTAAATCCGCTGTCATGTCTGTAATTATGAGGGTTCTTTTTAGCACCATAGTGGATATATGAACAAATAGCACAAATGCAGTTATGTTTTAACGCTAAACTACAAGCCTTTTTTCACTAAATAGTGTTGTATGAAATATCAAATGCATTAAAAGCTCACCATTTAAGCTAACTACAGGATGCCTGAGTATTTGACCAAGATGGATCTTCGTAAAATGGGCTGAGAATGAGACAGGAAATGTTTTCTAAATAAAATGGATAGAATTGGAGTTTACATGATTTTAAAGGAAACTGCTGTACTGTTGATCTATTATTCAGGGCTTGTGTTCCCAGGAGAACTAAAATATTTAAAAACTGAACAAAAATGCAGAGTATGGCAGAAAAAAAAACAGGTGTTTATGTGTCCATAGAAACTATTCATTTATTGACCAATTATCAGCTGCTCCATATGTCCGATAAATCAGTGGACCCGTTGTTGATTCCTCTGAATTTAAAGTATTGCTGGACTTTTGACCTCATCAGATCTATCCACCCCTCCATGCACATTAGAAGTTGGTGAAGTTATTATTGTGAAGTAGGCATTATTTAAGAACTTCTCTCTTGAATTTTAATATTCTCAATGTCAACGTTGTTGCCTCCTACTGGCACAGAATAGGTGTTGCATTGCTTTCTAATTACTTCTCAGTGTAAACAAAATAGTTTTTCAGAAATCAAAGTGTAGAATTGTTCTTTACTAAATTGTCTCATATTTTGCTGCTACATTTTTGTAACCCTTGATATTTTTTTCCTGTACCAGACTTTTCGATGGCCCATTGCCAGCAGACTTGATCAAAATGAGATGTTGGAGATCCAAGTGTACAATTACAGCAAAGTCTTCACAAATAGGTGAGTTAAGACTCCTGCTCTGAATCTTTCTCTTTTTTTAAAACTACTTTCAGTGCATAACATCTTTTAGTTTGATTGTACTATGTACAGCTCAGAAATTTTATTTGTATCACCTTTTGGCGAATAATATCAGTATAGACGGTTATTTAAAAAAAAAAACAAGAAAGTGAACACAGTGAAAGTCTGTTTCTATGCTAACATTATGGTTAAATAATATTAATACTGAACGATCTTTAATGAAACCTCTTACTGGCAGATTGGTGAGTGAATGCTGCAAAGCTGTAATACGCTTTTAAAATCTAAGAGTCGCCAGAAACTGTTGGATTCAGAATGAGTTGCATCCCATTCAGCAGCATTTCAGAGTAAATCCATTTGTATTTTGGGGCCTTGCTTGTCTTTTTGTGTCAGCCTGTGACCAACTCAGACTGACACATGGTGTGTGTCTCTGAAGTAAGGAGGAGAATGAGCTTGAATTCCCAGAGAGCTTGACTTAAATGGAGTAAATTGCCTGTGTAAAAACATTGTAAACCACTGAGCTGGACATGAGTCACTTTCACATCAACAGAGCGCTTGAAGTAATGAAAGTGCAATTCAACCTCTGTGATTGGCTCATTTGTCATGTCACACAATCCAAACAGTCAGCTCATGAAAAACACGATGTAATGTAGCAGAGTTTAATGCTTAGGTTCTTGACTTGATGACATATAAAAATGCAATACACTCTTCCTTTCTCCATGCAGGCTTTTTTGAATACACACAGCCACACATTTACCTTCTATTTGACCCACATATGAGTGTAAACACACTCTTTAAACAAGGAGCTATTAAAGGCAGGCCACAGGCTGTGTTTAATAGAGAAATAATTAAAGCTGCCTGGTACTCAGTGACAGCAGTGGCGGGAATAATAAAAAATAATCTAAACTATTATTACGATAATATAGAATCACATTATAACAGAAATTATCATGTGTTTGCTTAATTAAAAAAGTTAATATTTGCTGTGAGTTCTGTTGTGCAGTCCACAATTTTGTGTCATCAGTTGGAATGACAAACGGCATTACAGTGGATGCAAATAATTCCCTGTCTATTTCTTAGTTATTTGCAGATGCATAGTTTGTGTTCAAAATAATAGCAATCATTCAGTACTAACCATATCAATCACTGTTTTGGGGGTAATTTTAAATATTTATATAGCTTGTTAAATTAGACCATTAATTGAAAGGTGCATGTTTGAAATAATATCAGGTGTTGTTCAGTCAACAGAGTAATTTATTCTGTAAAAACACAGGTTGCCATGTTTTAAGGACAAAGGCAGGTTATGAAGCAGTCATTCCTGAAAATCTGGGTTTGGGCTGACGGAAAAGAAGGGAAGGAAACAATATGCTTCTTGGCTGAAGTTTTAAAATCAAAACCAAAATGCTGAATGATTTTTGTTTCTGGTTTGGATGTTTCTGTATTTAAACCAGAAACATTTAGCTTCAGCTGTTAAGGAGAACAACTAAAGCTGTAGGCAATCAAAGAAGGCTTACCTGTGAGTAATAAATAAGCCCAGTTAAAGGAAAAAAAGCTGCCACAACAACTCAACATGTGCTGAAGAGGTTACACTGGGTGCCTTAAAGTGAGCTGGTGCAACATTTTATGGTCCAATTGGAGCAAAATTGTTGTTTTTGGGTCTAGGAGCCAAAACCAATTTAAAATGTACACCAATTTATGACCTTCCAGGGATCATGGATCAGACTGAATACATTTACTTGACAAAATGGCTAGATTGGAAGGCTTCCTGCCAGGCTTTTCCATCTCCTCTACAAATGCAGAGGCAGCTTGTCTCCTTCTAAACATTGAAAGCAGGTCCATTTCCTGTGTTTGAAACAGATCCAGCCAGGTTTCACACTGAGTTAATTGACGCTTCTTATAAACACTCAAGGGGCCAGACTGGAGAAAGATTGCATGGCCTTGTCGTCATTCAAACTTTATTCGCTTGTCACTCTGTACATCTGTTAGTGCTAATGTCTTGGGACTTTATTCGCGTAACCTTACAGTCAGATGGTGACTCACTTCTTATCCAAGCACGGAGAAGGCTGAGCTCTAAAAGGGTGGTGACAGGTGTGCAGACAGAAGTTGTATGAGTTCTCAACGGTTCTGACATTGAGATTTCTGTAGTGCTATTGCGAGGGCAAGTCAGGCAGTCTCAAACAGGAATACTGTTTCATAACTCAACATAATCAGGTAAATAGCTTTGGAAATCTCATAGTTTGAAAGGTAACTCTACTGATACTGTGACAAAGCTGGTATTTGTGTGAAAATTGAATTTGGCATTATGAAGTAAGGTAGTATGAGCAATTTCCAATGGATCTTTCAAGGTGTCAGTGTTGGTATGTCAAGTACTTTGTTTTATTCTTTTTCTTACTCACCAGTCTCTCAACAAATTGTGGAGTTAGTTTCTTATTTAAAGCAACAGTATTAGGCCCCAGCTGATACTTTCTTCTGACTTTTTAAAAAAAATAAGATCTGCATTTATAATTTATAGCTAAATATCTTCAGAAGTTTATAACAAATCATCAACCAATTAAGAAGACTTGGTGTCAGACAGGACAAATTATAACTACAGAATTTCCTTGTTATTTATTTAGTCCAGAAAATGGCCTTACTAAATCTGTTTTGTTTTTTTCCAAGTTTATTTTATTTTTTTCTCCAGTTTTACTTTTAACAGTTTTATTTTTGTAAATTCAACTATTTCCAGTTTAGCTATATTTATTAACCCAAAAGGTGTTTAATTATAGAGTGAATGAGAAGTAATCCAACAAATCAATAAACAAAAAAAAATCCACAATGTGAAAACAGTTTGTCAAAAAAAAATGTCTGTGAGCACTTTGGTAATATTTATAGTTACAGTAACCTTTGCACAGGGAAGTTAGTAAATAATTCAGAGTGAACAATAGTTTCTGTTGTTCTCACACCTGCTCCATATGTCCAAGGGCTACATGACGAAAATGATGACCAACCTACTTCATCTCTTTAAGTACCAACACACTGTGAGGCCAGCATGTTACACCCTATGACAATAAGGCTGATCGCATTACCATAAGACAAAGGCGGCGGTGATGCATGAGGGTCACCGTATGCCATCGGCATATACAACATGTTTAATTAGCAGTTTTCTCCCCTGCCTGATAGGTATACCTTCATAAAAGACTTTTTTTTTGTGTGTGTGCATGTGACCTCCATTGTAATATCAATTTTCCTAACACATACAACATTGTGGGGACCGAGTGTTCCTTATGGGGCCCAAATCCCAGGCCCCATAATGAATGCCATCTTCCTTACACCTGGATACTGCAGAGGCCTGGTAATGAGCCATTAATTTGATTCAGGTTTGTTGGAGAGGGGACAAATCTAAAGGCTGAAGGATAGCTGCTATTAATGACAGGATTTGGGCACCCCTGATTGACATGGAAATCATTTTTATTGTTAAAAAAGTGTTAAAAATGGCCCATTCAAAGTTCAACTGAAAATTTGTGGCAAGATTTGACTGTTAAGTTGCTTTTTATAGAGAAAACTTCATATTATAAATCGAAACACTGTAATTGTTTTATTCTTTTGTAACAGCTCAAAGTATCTCCAGATATGATGATGTGTTGCAAAGAATTATGGTTTTCAGAACAATCCTTTATCATAATTCATTCTGAGATTATTTTAATTGTAAATTACTTCTTTATAATTTATGTTAAAATATACTGGGATAGGGAGTTTTATCTACAATTTGCATGCACTGTTACATCGTACCATCTATAGCTTGAATACACTAACAAGCATCATAGCTGAAACATCTTTGATGTCCGTATGTTGGGCGGCTTTAGAAAGCGCCCATGCTCTAGTTCTGTAGCTCCTTTATTTCTATTAAAAAGAATCTGAGTGAAGGAAATCTGGGTCATACTGTGTTTGTGTGTGATTCTTCCTGAATCTCTCCTGTGATGGTACTTGGCTGTTGTGAAGTTGGAGCGGCACTTTGCCCACAGGCTGCTCTGCAGTAAAAACAACTAAAATGAGCCGTACTGGAAAATGTATTTTTGGGATCTCACCCCTTAAAAAGAGTTTAACTGCATTTTGTCATCAGTGTTGTCCATCTGGAATGAAGAGACATACTGTTTATCTGCAAACGTTGCCAGTCGATAGATGCTTGTCCTTGAACACCATGTATAAGTTGTGATTATCATTTTTTTGCTTTTTGTACACCGGTACATAAATCTTACATATCTTCTCACTTAAGCATTTCTAATCATGATCCTTTGCTTGGCCATGCCATGGTTTGCTAAAAAAATAAATAAATACCCGAGACTCACAAAGAATGAAAATACAAAATAAAAGGAAGGTGAGGTTTGAATTATGGAGCAGAGGAAAGTAAATTGTTGGTCAATAATGAATGGCTCCCTTTGAAATGGTAAAAAGTGAGGCAGAACATGATAGGCCCCGCTCAATTCAATTATTCACCACTTGTCCACTTGTCACAATGGTTAAAAGGAAACGACAGAACAGGCCTGAATGTATTGATCAGCCCTCTCTGATGAAGGAAGTAGTTGATTATAATGCAATGGGTTTGGACTTACTGTGACAGGATCAAAGCTGAACTTCAAGAAAAAAGTTTTTTACACAAAGCTATTAGCATCCTCTCCAACTTTAGTCTGCAAGTCTCTGAATATATTCACTGGGGAACCTGACAATAACTCACCTTCACAGCAAGAGCTTCTGTCTACGCCTGAGGGGAATCACTTACAAGAAAACCTGTTCTCAAAGTAAAGTCAAGTTCAAGAATAAATTATTGGGTTTGGAACTGCTGCCAGCTCAAGTATGGCCTCACTTCTTAATGTAAAAGCAATTCATAGCCACTGACTTCAAAGAAAACAAAGTGCTGGTAACGACAGCAGGCACAGAGAGGGATTAAAGCATGGAGAAGACTGGAATAATAACTGCCTTATTTACCCTCTGATAACATGCTGCCTTGCCTTTGTTGTGTTAGTCTTTGCTCATAAATTTAATTAGAAAGTATTTGGTGTTTTTATGTTCAACTACAAGTGTTGTAGTGAGCCCTTATTTTACTTTTCACCTGGCTGTCAGCTTTTATTGTCCTACTGGAACAACGAAGCAATGTGTGTGTATGTTTGGCTTCTGCATGAATACCCTTGTTTAACAAATTTAGATTACCCTGCCTGCTAAACACCTGTGAAATTTCCTTGTAACAGTCCATTTGTTGAGTCATTTGAATATATGATGTGAACAGTATAATAGCTTCATTTTCTGTTTCTTGTCTTACCTAAGAGTAGACATAAACAAAGGTTCAGTTGGAAATGACATACTGTATGGTTGTGGCTTTGCTCTACATGTGTGACTTATTGCTCTGCAAACAATGCTCTGTTATGAAGGAAACTCTTTAAATTATTCACCAGCTCTAATTGGCTGCTTGAATGGGACCTGGGACAAAGTTTCTCCCCGCTGTTACGTTTTGTGAGGGGTCCTTGGGCAGCAGTGACCTCCACTCATTTGCATTTTATCCCATTCTTTTGTATTTGTTTGTGTTTTTGAGGAACACTTAAAGAGAGGAACAGAATCGAACACAATGTCAATATCCCAACAACCCTGAAGGACTGGAGACACCCACAGTTTAGATCCCGCTGTATCCCTGGATTAGAAGAAAATTGAAGAAGTTCAGGAGGCAATATGTGATTACAATAAAAAGTTGTTTGTTTTTATTTCTATATGTTTCTTTTTTCAGGAGGTCAGTTTTATGTTACAGGCCTGGTTTGAATGGTGTTTTTTTTTTTTTTTCTTTTATTGATACACAACTGAATGAAATGACCCAGTAGCAGTCAGTAAAGAGAAATTCTAAATTGGAGATTCAATACTTTTTTTACCATCTCTAATATGGCTAGACTAATGCTAGACAGAATACCTTTTTCTTTTCAAGTTTCTTGTGGTGTCACAACCTACAGAAAACTAAGCTTATGATTATCATCCTATCTTTTGAATCCTAAAAGAAGCTTTTACCTATATTTATTTGTTGATATAAATATAGGTTCAGCATCACGTGTGTTGCCATATCCAAACCATATATATTAATATTAGAGTTATGGTTTTATAATGTTTTTAATACATTTTATCACATGATCCACTTATTTATGTTGTATTTAGTAGTGGAAGACTATGAATAATTTCTATACATTTAAAGTATAGAAATTAAGAACAATCATTTAAGTCAGGGAAAGGCATCAAATTCTCTTTTTTGCAACATTTTAACTGGGTCCTCACTCAGAAGCGAGCAAAATACATACTTGGAAAGAGATTTGATAGAGAAAGAGATTCCTCTTTTATAATTCTTAAATTGTACAAAAACACTGTTTTTACCATCTTAACCTATTGTCAAATGAATGAAACATGCCAATGAAACAGAATCTTTACCTCTGGGGTTTAGGTGATGTTTGATTTTTTATTTATTTTTTTTCATATTGTTTTTAAAGTGTGAGATTCTGTGTGTGTGAGGGGCTGACAGTGTGGCACTTTCTCAGTATGTTTCATCTCACCAAAGCAGCTTCTGTTCATGACGCATTCACCTTCACACTGTGAGGAAGGAAACACAGTGGAGAGCAGATGCCTCTGGTCAGCAAGCAGGAAATACAATTAGCCATTTTTTTATTACTGTAAGTGAAAAGGCAGAAGTGATGTTTGCAAAGACTCAGTGAGGCTACATAGTTGAACAAATGTGCAGGAGAGTAGACCAAATGGTAAAAAATAATAATAATAAAAAGCGTTGTCTTATTTTACTGTAGTTGTTTTAAATTGTGTGCCTTTCTCGTTTGCTGCAGACTTGTCGGGACGTTCTGCATGGTGCTTCAGAAAGTGGCTGAAGAGGGACATCTGGAGCTGACAGATACCCTCATTGATGACAACAACATGTCAATAAAGGTAAGATCTTCCTTTTGGGTTGTTAACAGTTTTTGTTAACGTGCATTTGCTCTTCGCAGCCAAGAACGTTCTATGTATGTAGCTTATTAACTGTGCATTTGAATTGTTCTTTTAACAGTGTGACTGATTATGTAACTTATAACTGCAATAAATCAAAAACGATACTGCACATGTATGTATTGTAGATTTTCTCTGATTCACATTGGGTAAATGTTGTAGACACAGACTACAGCGTTTAAACAAGGTGCTGAAGAAATGGAAATCAACATCTTAATGCTGCTTTCGGCACTGACAAATGCCTCGTGGTGGAACATTTTAATGTCATGAAACAAAGACTGACTATTAAAATTAGTTTGTTTTCAAACCTAACACCATAACAACTGCCAAGCACGATAATGGTAGCAACACTATGCTGTGGGGGTGTTTGGCTACAATTTTTTTGGTGCGTTTCATATAAGTTAAGTTAGTGGGTATGGCTTATATTCAAGTGTGCTCAATAGTCTGTAAAATATAGGTAAAGTGATTAAAAATCACAAACATTAAGTCAATGAATTTGGTGACTTCTAAAGTCTTTTGGATGCTGTGGTGGAAAATTATCACCAGTTAACATCTGCTGACCATGTTATATTAAATGCTTGTGAACTTTCACCAAAGGAAGCTATTTGGGTTACATGTACAAGGTTGGGAGTTGTTTTCTACAGCTGCATCAGAACCAGACTGTCTCGCCTCCTGTTTTGGATCCCTTATCCTTGGTATAAAACTCATGTGTTGTCTCTGCTTTTCACCCAGAACTGTTTCATTATTGATTGTCCTGCAAGCTCTCTGTATTGTGCACAATATATGAATAGACCTGACTGAGTGATTTCACCTGTGCTTGGAAAATATATATTTTCCACAACAGTTGCTCTGAATTTAATTTAGGGCAACTGCATATTTGTGAAATAATTGAATTATTTCACAAATATGCAGTACTTTGTGTTGATCTATCACATAACATCTAAAGAAAATAGATTGAGGGTTGTGGTTGTAACTTAATAAAAAGTTTAAGGGCTACAAATACTTTATCAAAACATGACGAGGTTCGAAGGGGAAATTTTCAACTTTAAGGTCACAACATTTTGTTATTGAGTATATTGTTCATTTTTTTATCAATAAGTATATCTATTGAGGAATCTAAAAAGGAAAACTTTGTGGGAAATATAAAAAGAGAAATTATTCTTGCTTTGGACGTTCAGTTCTAGTAGAAGGTGTAATAAACTTAATTTGCCAAAAGGGACCTCATCATTAAAGAGCTCCACATCAACAATAATCGTATATATACTACAATCTAAAAGTAATATCAGCACATTTAGATGTTCAGCAGAAGTCCTGATAATCTATGGGTTAAATTAAGCCCTGAGCAGCTTGGTGGAGAGAAGAATTGAGTGATTGATAATGAAAATATAGTGTAGGAGTGTATTGGGTATGGGAGGAAGAGGATGCCGTGATGGAATGCATTGAGTAAAACAAACACTGTATAAAATCTGAAACCACTGCAGGACCGTGTTGGTGGGTTGGAGAGTGCTGGTGTGTTTTTTCTGAGATGATGTAACACTGCATGAGAGCGCTCCTTGGTGTGCATGCAAGCTCATATTCACACCCATGCAGTGTGTTCATGAGGAGTTCTGTCAACACACACACACACACACACACACACAATGGGAGGAGAATTTCACTGCTTAGCATCCCTGTAGCAAGAGAGCGGTAAAACTAAGCCTGACATTACCTGGGAGCACTACTACTGTTGTTGCCATAGCAACAAATCTAACTCCTGGTGGACCACACAGATTGCCTGGTGAAGATGTTGTAAGGGAAAGACCGTGAAGCAGAGAATGGTAGCGGAAAGGGAGGGAGTTTCTCCTATATTTTCCCCTCATCTGTCTTTGTCAGTGGAATAAATTGGACGCTCTGTAATAAAGTTTAAGTCATTGTCAGGAGGATAGTATTTTGTCCAAACATGTCTCCCAAGAAGATGCTAAAGACAAACTGCCGGGCCAGCCATGTTTCTGACCTGCATGAAAATGTCAGTCAGAATTTTTGCAGCACACAAGGAGCCAAAGTGATTTATTGTCATGCCAAGTTACATGCCAATGTTGAGGCCACATTGATGCACCAGTAAATAGCAAAATCCTTCTTCAGAATACAGTATTATTACCAAGTTTTAATATTCTTCACAGAATGAATCTTAAATGTAAAGGTTAAGAACTTGCTGTCATGTTAGCATCTCTGAAGCAAGACTCTGTTGAAGTCACTTTAAAGTGAGTGAATATTTATGCAATCACTTACTGTACGTGAAATATTTTTTAATTGTCATAATTTAGTAGAAACCAGTTTTCACTTTGGTATTAAAGAGGTTTTTTGCACAAAAGCCCAATTTTGTTGACCATGGGTGATTTGCAAAAACAGAAAAAGAGTGTAACATCCAAGAGTGTCAATACTTTTTACAGACACATTTATGTGAATATACTGTAGCTAAATGCTTAAAATGATAAGAACTATCTATTTTGTAAAATATAAGATCTACAAAATATGTGAATAAAATGAATGTAATAAAAAGTTTCCTCAGTAAATAACAGGTGATCCTGAGCCACTCCAAACAAAATAAGGACAAAGAAATATATCAACCAAGAAGAGAAACACTGGTTTTTCCTGAATCCAAACTAATCCTAAAACCAACAAATGATATATAGCAGGCTAGAAGTTGTTTTATGCAGGAGACACAGCTTTGGCCCATCAGTCTTCTTTTTTATGTCTGCTTAGCAAATCAACTCTAAAAGGACATCACCTTAGAGCTCACTTATAAAAGTGAGAACACGTGTAGCACATGCCAATTTTAAAGCTAAGCACTCTGTCATAATTTGGCCACAATGTTTTAATGTTTTCCTTCCTTTTCAGACCAGTGTCACCATAGATATCAGATACCAACCGATGGATGGCACAGGGGGGATGTGGAGTGATGGAGAGTTCCTGGATGTTCCTGATGACCGTGATGGGATGTTTGCTTTTGAAACAGACAGCTTGCTTTCAGGACAGAGCCATGGGTCAGGGACATCTCCTGGACGGTCATTACAGGGGTCCATACCAACCTTCAGAAAGTAAGTTAAAGTTGATCATAGCTGTTCCGGCTACACAACAATTTGATTTATTATTGTAACAACCTTAGCTGTTGAGGATTTTGGTTAGTATGTTCAAATGTTGCTGCAGCAATCAGCCAGGAAGTTAATGTTTGGATGTAAATCGGTCTTTTAAAAAACTCAATGTTTTTAGAATGGTCATCAAAAAGTCCTGATCTCAGTCCAACTCGAAATTTTTGAAGGTCACTGAACTGTTGTGAGGGAAAAAGTAAGAATGAGCAAACTGCAAATCTGCCTGATTAACACCTGTTTTGTCTGAAGGAATTGGCCAAAATTGTATTAAACTATTATAAGATGATTGTTGAAGGATTCATTGAAATTGTGACCCAAGTCACACATTTCATTATTCTGGGATTTAGCAAATAGAAAATACATTGGTAATCAGACCTAAAACAAGGAAACCTTTTTGTGTGATTTTATGTCAGACACGGAGAAAATGTTTTTATTTCTCCATCATATACATCATAAGTAAATCTAGAATTCAAAGAGTGGCAGAATGACTTCAAAATAATATGGTGTTTTTAAGAAGAAATTTTCTTAATGTCGTTTCTTGGCATTTTAATGATGCAAAACATGAAGAAAGAGGCATGATAAAAATGTGAAGACATTTTGTAACTGTTTTGTTGAAGTCAGAATGTTTTTTATGCTACTTTTTTTAGTAGGAGACAAGACAAACATTTATAAGGTTGTCAAACTATTATTTAAAAGCTGCAAAAATCTGTTCAGATTATGCCTTTCTTTTTTCTCTTCATCTCTCTCTCTCTTCATTTTGCCCACAGTCAATATATTCATGGACAGTTAATTCTCATGCTTTTGCTGAATAGTACATGAAAGCATCTGTAGGCGGTATTGATTTTCACTGAGACTATCTGCTCAGCCAGACACATAAACACATCATTATGCTACGGATTGAATAGCAGCCTGGAAAAATTTGAGTCGTGTCTAAATAACATCGTGCACATATATTTCTTCTTGTTCACGAACATGGCACATCTAATCTGCTCTATTTTACAGCATGGAATGAAACAAATACATTTGTAGTGAGAGTGAAGGTAAAGACTATCACAAGGTTCTTATATGACTGAAAGATAAACTAAAAAGTATGACTTTAGAGAGTTACCTAAAATGGTTCGAGGAGAGGGGCAAGAAAGCTGCTGAATGAAGCTTAAATTTATATTCAACATGTGTGCTAAAGAATCATCCAGTACTCTGTATCTTTGTTGCTTGTTGCAAAGAGCAGTCAGTCAGGTCAGATGGTGTTGTAGAGAATTTGTCCTGAGAAACAAAACTGAATGTGCAATAATACAGTAAAAGGGTAAGAATGAAGAAAAACCTGCAGTCGACAAATCCAGCGCTAATCTCTTATTTTAATTGCCTTGCAACTTTTCTTTCAAACATTTTCCTTCCCTAATTATCAGCACCACAGTTTTCCTATTTTCTGAATTAAACTTTCTAAAACACCACTATCTCATCGATTCTGATGCCCCATATTGCCAGTTCTTATTTCCCTTCCTCTGGTAATGAGGTGTGAGTGTGGAGGAGATGATAACTTGGAAAGACTCTTCTGCTCCTAAATGGAGAAGAGGAAAGAGCTAAAAAGAGAACTTGGAGTTGTTGACCTATAAGAGAAACAAATCCAGTACTATTTGTCGACTGCAGTTAATATACTCAACTGCTGTTCTTTCTAACTGTGAACTGTTTATTTGATAATTCCCTGGAAATGCAGCATAGCATGACATGACCCCCACCTTGGGGGATACGTTATGAAAAATATATGTTTGTTGTTCTCTTTCTGTGCTTTTTGGCCCAAAGTTCTCAGAAACTCAAAAAACAACCTTCTCATCTTATATACCCCTTGAGGTTTAAAAAAAGTATTTTTTTTTTTTTTGTGCCATTCAAAATTTACGAGTTTTTCCATTTTCCAGTTCAGGGTAGAGGAAGTGATACAGACTCATCTTTATTGCCCTATAAATCATGCAGCACTCAACATAAATCAAATTCTATGTTGTGTTTTAGTTTTGTGAATTTAATAAGAGCAAATTGTTTTAGCCTACACAATTGCTTGCAGATTCAAAACTAGACCCAAATGTTATTTGTTCATCTGTTTGGGATCATTGTGCTCTATAGAGAAACAATTTAATTTTAGACTAGACAGATTTTGAGCCATTTATCCACAGTGGTGATTAAATAAACAGTTACTTTTAAAGAAATTAGCCCCTGTAACAAAACCAAAACCTTTTTTTGGACTTGAGAGTGAAACTTTGCAACAAGATTTACATTTTATATTTGTTTCATTTTAGAGCATCCTTGAGGGAATCACTAATTAATGTAAGAACAAAAATAGAACTTCACCCAGATATAACTATATCTGTTCTATCAGCTGCAGCCTAAAGGTCATCTACATGCTCATTATTTTTATTTATTTTTTTATCAAATCTGATTCACACTCCTGTGTTGCATTGGAGATAAATGGCTTTATAAGCAGAACTTAATTTTCTTCATTGCTATTAATAATGCTGACCATTGCACTCCTTCCACCAGCCCTCTTCCATCTCCACCTCCAACATTGTGTCTGACCTTGCAGGATGATTTATGGTAACACCCATAAAGCATCTTGTGCTGTAGGCAACACCACAATGAGCCAGCTTAGCAGCAGTTTGCTTATTACCAGCTAATAAATCCTCTGATGTGTCATTTTACTGCTGGGAAAGCAGGAGTGGTGAATAGTGCCTGGAGAGAAGCACATGTGTTAGACATAAAGGGGATGGATTCAAAGGTTAAGCTGTTATTTGACCTCCAGACATGAAACTCTTTAAATGTTAAGGCTTTAACCTGTGGTACACATTGGCGTAACTCAGTCAAAATAACACTTCATGAAGCTATAATCCATAAATAATCATCTTATATCTGTGCAAAATCAAATCAGCTTTTTGTCTTTGCAATGCTGTTTTACTACAATAATATTCTGCAACAAGGATTGATTCTGTTTTTTTTCACTATGACTGTCTCAAACTGCTCTCTTATGTGTAAGTCCTCAGTGACGGCTCTGGTTTCACATGATGCATCACGTCGCGGTGCTTTGGTCCAGGTGTTCTGCACTTTTTTTTTTTATCTCAGTTGTCTTTTGTGCAGCGGGTCTGCTTCACCGCTCCACCGACTCCCAGAGGAACAATCTCCACGGCAAATACAGCGCATCAACTGAAGCAGAAATATGGCCCACATACTAAACATGGAAATTTATCTTAATTATAGATGTTGTGCCCTTTAATTATTTGTCTTGGTTGTTGAGCATGCAGCTTAGTGAGGAAGCTACAGTTGTGTTGAATAATTAGACACTTCCTAAAGTTTGGCGAAGCATTCTGGTGTAAGTTCTGTTGTAGTCGATGTTAGATTCAAATCAAGCTGTGAAATGTAGTTGCCTCTTACACCTGATAACTGTAATACTAACAACTTTCCATCTTTGGTAGAAATCACTCAGGTGAGACGCTTGGCATATTTGGCTGAGTCTTTACCTCAATGTGGGGAAAGTTTGATGTGCTCTTCTTTGCAGAGTTGCTTTATTTCAGCAACATTTCAGGATTTTTGAATATGAACAATCTGTTTTATATCATGCTACCGCATGTCAATCAGATTGAAGTTCAGGATTAAACTAGTCCATTAATTAAGACCACACTAATTGAGTTTTTTTATATATTCTTTTGAGCCATGGTATTTCGTTCTAGAAAGTAGAATTTATGGTTCCGTACATCACAGAACACAATCCATGTCCTGGAGCACCACTGCAGCCCCAGACCGTCATGTCCACCATGTTTGACTTTTGGTTTGATTATCTTATTCTGAAATGCTGTGGAAGTTTTAAATTAGAACTATACAAATGATTTTGCAATCCTTTCCAGACTGATAGATAATAATGACTTTTTGATTTATGGTTCTTAAGCTTCTTTAGATTAGGGCGTGATGTGTAGCCTTTTAAAAATTTTAACCTACTTTATGCAGCCTGAGAGGTTCTTTCTAGTGATTTATTGCTGCTGAGAATCAGGACACTGCTTTATGTTTATGTGGGACTGCAATGCCTTAATCACACCCCAGAATCTCAGATAATTTTCTGCATTATTGATTGGAGGGTTGCAAAAGGAGAGGCTCAACCTGTGAGCCTCTCCACACACAGTTGTATACAGTAAGTGAACTCTGTAAATTATGATGCTTCAAATGTACAGCAATTCATAAAAAGCATAAACCTTTAGGTCAGTGATTGAGAACATTGTTTTTAGTAACAGATAAGATTCCACGTAGTTATTCCTTGAAAACAAAACGTAGAGTTAATTACATTTCTTTAAATAAAATAAATAAAGGAATTTGAAATCACTCAACTCTCAAAGAAAAGGGTTTAATGCTTTCTTACTTTTATTTACCAAAGCTATATTTTTCAGTTCAGTGGCTACAATAACAAGTTCAAGAAATACAAGAGAGCTTTCAGTGCACTATAAAAAATGTAAAAGTGTTGCCTTTTATAGAAAGTTTCTGATGCGTAACATACATTCTCTTGGCTCATCTCTCACCACCTCTTCTTCTTTCCCCCCATTCCTTTACATGATCTAAAATGCTTAGTAATTGCTATGCAAAAGGCTACAGTAATCCCTTCATTAACATAAAATATGGCCTTGAATTAAAAAACAATGTGCTGCTCCTATAGTTGTTTGCAGTATCTAGATCTGGAAGACTCAGGGGACTTTTTGTTTGTGAACACACTAAAGTTGCAGAAGGGTTGAAATGTTCACTACTAATTGGAGTAAATTTCTAAGTGTACACATGCTGGATCACTGGAGAGGAGCATCTGTTTCAGAATCAATCGAGAATCCTATAAGCTAATGAAGAACAACTTTGCTGCACTTTAGAAAAATATATGTCAATATCATAAGGATAATAAATGTATTGATGTTTGTCTCTTTTATGAGCCAAGACCCTGCTATTAGAGAGAAAAGTTGAGAAACAGTTAAGACTGGGATAAAAAGTGAAGCCTGCAAAGCATTCAGCAGGATTTGATCTTTGTTAGTGGGAGTTATCATCCTAATACTAAGTTATGATGGAAAACTGATGCCTTGATTCAATAAAAAACTTTGAAGCATTGGAATATTTCCTTCCAGTGTGAGAAAGAGAACAGGTGTGATGGGGGATTTCACTGAGCTCCATTCAGCTGGATCCCTGGAGCAGAACGTATGGTATATGTCAATGAATTATTAATAAATGCTGTTTTTTTCTCTTTTTCTTTCTTCATTTATTTTTCATCTAATCTGAGGTATAGAGCAGGTGAAGTCCTCCACGTTGTGTTTTCTGTGCCTTAGTGGATTTTCAAGGACACAACTTACTGTATGTGTTCGGTTTTTTACTTTGTTTTTGAGTTCCTTAAATCCTAAATTGATGCTCTCTGAGATAAAATTCTCCCTTCTTGTACAAGGTGAAATGAATTTTATGAACCTCTAGACATGAGGCTACAGAGCTGCAGTCACATTGTCTCTCATATTGCCATGAATGTTGGCATATCTAAAAAGGCATTTTACATTCAACTATGAAGAAATTAACATTGTCTTGTGAAACTTTAAATCCACTTATGTCTTTAACGCGTGTATTGTTCTATAACTGTTCTTTAACAGTCCCAGTTGGATCTTAGGAAAAAAACAAGATTGGGCTGTTTTGTTATGTATTTTATCGTGTTGAGGGAATCATTTTTAATGAGCCTGCACAAGAAACTGCAATATTTAAAGTTTTGTTGTGTTTGCTCCAAGAGTAACTGAGCGTGTTGCAGTATGAATTCAAAACAAACATAGAAAAGTAGGAGGTCGATGTTTGATATGGTTTTTTTTTTACCTTTTAACCACATTTAACTCTTTGAATTCCTTAGATTATCATTTACACTGTGCAGATATCATTATTTGTATGGAGTTTTTTTAGTAAAAGAGAAAAAATAACTTTTTATTATTTCACACCGACATTCTCCTACTGAACTTCCCTGTATTTGGTGTTTCCTCCTGCATTTACCCTTCCTTAACTTTGTAGTACAAAAAAATGAGCGCTGTACTGGTTTCTCTTTATTTATGTAAAATATTTCTTCTTTGCTTTAGACTTCTGGTCTCTTTGTTTGCTCTGATACACTTAGAGTCTTCTTCTGAAAAGGTCAGCATTGAATATTTGATGTTAGTCTGATGTTAGTTTTCCTCACATGGGAAATCTTTTGTGGCAATACAAATAATGATTCAGAAGCACAGAAATAGTTAGTCTTACATTCTCTGTTATCAGTCAATGTGTGTCTTTAACCCTTTGTCCTTTTTTGCTTATATACTATCAATCTCTTCAAAACTCCTTCTTGCTTTGTGCTAAATATAAATGAAAATTGTGACACTTTCATTAAATAAGTACTGATTTTTACATTGACAGGTTTCAAAAAACAATTTTTGTCAGTTAGAGTGGGGATGAATTATGATTCAAGTACAGTTGCTGGAGATAACATAATAATGATGCTTCTGACTTTTATATTTGACTTAAAAACAAGGAAGAACAGAGATTCACATTCAAAACTCTGGATCAAAAGTTTCCATAGGCGTTTAGTCTCACTTTACTCTGACACCCCTGAATAAAATCCAATTCAACCTGCTAATGGCCTTCAGAAGTAATCTGAAAACTAAACAGAGTTCACATGTGTATATTAAAGTTCCAATTTAAAGAGAGCTCCTCGGCAGTTAATTCAGGCAATTGTTAGAGAAAATTACTGAACAAAAGTTGTGGGCAAGTTTAATATCATTCAGACAACTAAACAAATAGTTGTATTTCTGGTGGAGCTTGAGAATGTCTTGTATTAGTTGCACACTAGAAATCAACATCTAACTATTTAACGTTTTTGTTCCAGACAGTTGACAAAATTCAGCGACTGCAAAGCAGTGTAATTGTGCTGCAGGCGTGATTTTCTTCAGCAGGGACGGTAAATCTGGTTAGAGCTGCTAGCTTGTTGGATGGAGCCAAAAACAAACAGGCAATTCTGGAAGAAAGTCATTTTAAAGACTCGCAGCCCAAAGGACCCACAGCTGTAATTGCAATGATTGGTGACTCTACAAAGTACTGAGGGGCTGGAAACAAATGCATGTCACACTTTGCAGATTATTTGCGAAAAGAAAAAAAAAAGACAACACTTTTTTTATGCTAGTATATGAGAACATTTGTGCTTTCAGGGGAAAGAGAGGTTCTCTCCATTCTGGAGGTATTTCTTGAGTCAAGTAGAGCTCTTTGTTTATTTATCCCTACAATGATTAGAAGCATCGATTTTGAACTGAAAAACTCACATCATGTATTATAAAAATTTTCCCAAACTCTACTTGAAAAAGTAGATACTAAAATAAGTTTTTAATGAATAAATGAATGCATTTTCTTTAATTCATGTTATTTTTAATTGAGCTGGTAGTTCTCTGAAAAAAGCATAGTCAGCATAGTTTTGGTTTCTGACATGATCCTAGTTTCTGCTCTGTGTAAATGTAGATTAAAAATGGGAGTGATTTTTATTTACCAGTTTTTCAGAAGGGCAGTCATCCAGTGATTGGTAGGAAATTTGATTACTGTTGTGGAAAAATGAATTTACCCAAACGGTAGAAAAAGTGAAAAGCATCTTGGCATGTGAGAGCAAAAAACTGTAAAACAGACATTGACATTGAAGTAAGAAGCTCTGCCAGACAGAGTCAACGCATGTTTTACACCCAAGGACAGGAAATTAGCAAAAACATTTGTAAAACAGACTGTGAAAACTAGCTCCTTGGCAAGGTATTTTGGGAAAACTCTGTTTATCTATTCCTTGCAGGTGCAAAGAAATTTCTCTGGCAAATAACCTTCAGAGTGACGACTCAGACGAGCGTTGTCTACAAAAGTCCATAAGCAAAATAAGAAATAAAGACTTAACATGAGTTTAATTCAGTCATAAGACCCGTAAAATAAAATCTTCCATCGCGATCCTCTCAATATTTTTTCACTTTAAACAAAACTTTAAATCATATGTATTCCCCTCAGTGTGAGTAAAATCACAATTAAACAAAGCATTACTTTGATTGGTTAGGTAAATATAAATGCATTATGAAGCACTTTGTACAACTTAAAGCTAAAATAAAGCATATTGAATAATTTCCATTAATGTTTTCAATAGGTAAAAAACACTCTAATTTTAAGTATGTTGTGGTCATTTGTTCTGGATTAAACAAAGTTGATTTTTAAAGGTAAATACAATACCCCCTTATCTCCTTGCACCTCCCACCATTCCCTGTTCCCCGCTGCCCCTGTCCTCCCAGCCCTGCAGCATTCACAGATATCTGCAACTCTTACAGCATCTACCAGCCTTGTCTTTGATTATTCCACCAGTCTTTTTTAATGCATTTCTGCAAAGAATCTTAGTTCAAAGCAAACCTTGGGGTGGATTTACTGTGACCTGTTTGTGGAGTTGAATGGGATCAGTGTTGTCATTGATGTGGTATGTATGAAAACCAATGTTTGCCTCCTTTCTACTTGCAGTTTATCTGAACAATACAAGAAAATTGATTTAATTATTTAAATTCCAAATATTAATTCATTAAGCATAGCAATTTTTTATTTTTTAAATAAAATATTAAACTTTAATGTTGGAAGTGCTTTCTGTTTTTACTGAATAATTGACATCTGCTGTACACTCATATTTTGAAATCAATCTTCTTTACTGCCATTTGTTTAAATTACACCAGATTTTGTCCTCTTTTCATTTTGGTTCAACAGGAAATGGTTTTATGTGAGAAACCTGTAAAATATAAATGTAAACTTTGATTTTCTATAAAATAATAAATATAAAAATAATCTGGATGTTTTAAATAATGAATTTTACTTCTGTTTTCCAGTCTAAAGATATGTAAACACTATCCCTTGAAGCTAATTGAATTGAATTGTACTCACCCAGTTTTAGTGTAAAGTACTTTAAAACACCATGCAATAATAATTTAAGAACTCCATTACATTTATATCTGATGTAACTTTGCTGAACTCTGATACACTTGACTCGGAAAGCCCGAGTGAAACAAATGGAAACCCTGTTCATTAATGTATCCATATCCGAAGCAAACTGGATGGTTTCCCACATTTTTAATTATTAAGGCCCCTCATTTGTCACCCTCTCAATGACATCACATGGTCTTTGTTGCTGTGGTGATATATGATCCAGATAATATCGTGAGGACACCAGATACTCTTGTTTTGTGATTGGGGGTTTTGGAGTATTTGTTTTATCTGCTGAATTATTGCAACCTGACCATAATGTCCAACCAACCTTCAAAGAAGTACATAAAAGAACTAATTTATTTTTTCTTCATTTATCAAGTTTATCCACTGAAGGATCCAACTACCTGATTGAATGTGATGTGAAGCAGGTTTATCTGAGGACAGATCAGCTGTGACAGATCGTTTTCATGACTGTTTTCTTTGATTTTCTTCAACAGAGCAGGGAGAGGAGTTTTCTCAGCCATGAAACTTGGCAAGACAAAAAGCTCGAAAGACGACCATAAAAGAGGAGGTAAAACACACCTTTTAAATTTTAAATTTTATTATTTAAAATCTTTCTAAAAATGGTTTTGATGTTTTGATTATTGCACTACATGACATAAACAGATGACCCAGCCATCCTGGAAATGGAAGATCTGGATAAGAAAGCCATGCGTCTTGCTGGAATGCTGGAGCCGGACACCATATCTTTGGCCTCAGTGACTGCTGTCACAACTAATGTTTCCAATAAAAGGTCTGGAACACTCCCTCACACATATAACCTCCCTTAAATGTACAGCAGGGAAGTTATTAAACATGGCTTCTTTTGTAGGGTACCATTGCAATTATGTCTGAGATTGGGTGTGCAGAAAAACTGCTTAGTTGAAAAGGGAATGAGTCACTTCAAAAGCAGCCTTCTTTTCTGTGCATAGCTGCAGCAGTCTTCTCTGAACTCAGAGCAGTGAGAAACAACCAATTATGGTACGCATTAGTTGTTTCTCCATATCTGTTTTTTATTGCTTGAAGTAAAGCCTTTTGTTTTCACCAAAATGTTTTCCAATGAAGTCATTTAGCAAGTGAATGAACAGAGAAGCTACTGAAGAAAGCAAAGAGAGAGAAAATGTTACACATTTACATCTAATTTTGTGTCCTTACTTTGCCATTTCTGCATATTTAAGATTAATAAACTGATTCTGCAGGATTAAACAACAAAGGAAGGAAAATGTTATTCAGTTAAATGTTTGAAAATGTCTTTCTTTCTTTTTCTTCCAGGTCAAAGCCAGATATCAAGATGGAACCAAGCTCTGGAAGGCCTGTTGATTATCAGGTGTGTTTGTATGCAGCTTCTTGGGTCTTTTTCTAGTTAATTTTCTCAAATTGCTTCTGGATTTCTGTCATCTTCTAAGCTGAAGCAAATCTTTATAAAATGAGCATGCAGTATGGTTTTAGGTACATTCTTAAAAAACAAGATAAATCATGTTAATGCAGTCACTTTTTGAAAAGGGCTTCATGGGACATTAATTTTGATATTCTGAGTGTTTTTGTCTCAGAGATAGAACTTATTTATAAAAGCATTTATAAACCACCTACCTAACAGTCCCTGATCGATCAAAGCATGGACTCCACTTGCTGAGGAAAAGTTAATCAGTTATTATTTTTCACTTGTCAGTGGTTATGATGTCAAGCCTTGATCGCTGTGTGTGTGAATGTGTGTATGTGTGTGAGTCCACTTTCTTTCTTTAAAAAGAAAAATAAAACAGCAACACCTTTCCTCAGAGTGAATTCCTTTGAGAATTTCTCTCTCTTTGCACATCAAAAGCCAAGTAAGGTCACACCAAACGAAAAAGCACAAAATTACAAAGACAGCCATGAATACAAAGCAGAAGAATGTACTGAATGTTTGCTCTTTGGTTTTAACTTACTTCTTTCATTAAAACAATAGACCAAAGGATCAAGGAAAGTTAAGTAAGCAAGCAAATACAAGCACTACTTAATAGACAGGGATTTATAAGGTTTAGTCCACTCACACACACAAAACAATAGTGAACTATTTCAGCACAAGCCATCACTTATATCTACTTAACTCCAGAAGTTTACAATTATATAAAACATTTGACTAAATTGCAAACAAAAAAAAACATGTACTACCCAATTAAACTAGTTCTGATCACTGAATTATACAAAATTATCTGACTTATTTAAAAGAGCAAAATTTCCAATTACAAGTACCAAAGATCATTTGGAGAAAATAGTACTGTTAAATAATCAGATCTGATCATCTCTCCCATCAGATCAGTATCACAGTGATTGAGGCTCGGCAGCTAATAGGCCTGAACATGGATCCTGTGGTATGTGTGGAGGTTGGAGATGACAAGAAATATACATCCATGAAGGAGTCCACCAATTGTCCGTACTATAATGAGGTGAGAACTTGTTTGTTTTTCTATTTATCGTGCTTCATGAAAAAGTGTGATCTGACACTTTCATATAAACCTTCTTACTTTACATTATTATACGGTTGAGGAACACAAGGGATTAGTTTACCTTTCAGCTTGAGATTGGACTCGAAATAAAGACACAATATTGATTATGCTGAAGTGTAGAGTACTCTACCCCCCGTGATGATGGAGAATCTCTGCTGGATCTGGGAGGGATCAGTCAGGGTAGAGGAGAATGTTCCAGAGCCCAGACTCTTTGTTGTGCCCTGCAGGGAGTGAAAGTGACAGTTTGTCTGTTATCGATTCCCTAAATCTGACTGAAAATCCCCACTGAGACAAAAACTTGAAGCCAAAGAAGTTGAAATGGCAGCATCTCATGTTTCCAGTGCTCACTATCAGATTGCTGTGGCTTATGCTTTTTGCAGATATTTGTTTTTTTTTTTTTTGCACAAAGATCATGTGAAATTGATCAATATTACTGCCTAATTTTCACCAGTGAAGCTACATGTTTTAGGCAAATAATGCCTCAAATTAATTCATGTTGGGTTAGAAAGCAATGCTTTTAAAATAAATAACTGCCTTTACAGTCCTTACCATTAAGATTGACTTAAGTATATAGAGTAGATTCACTTATGTTTTCACAACTCATTATATTGTGAAAATCAAGGGATTTCTTTTACCTTTCTCTTTATTATTATCTGTCTAAGTTAAACAATTTTACTTAGATAATTGATAGGTTTTCTTGTTAAAAAAAATATTTAGGGCTGTGTTAAAGTTGAGATTTAAATTATCCAAGATTTGATTTTTACACTAAGATTTTACTGTCATTTCTTTCTATCAATGAAAACTTAAAATCAACATGTGCAAAAGCAAGAGTCTGTTGATGCTTCTGTGCAGTATTATATTATTAGAAAAGCATATGTGCTGATGGCTTCAGTTATTTAAAGCAGCATACCCCCTTGTCTTCATTATCTTCTTACACTAGAAGCTTATGTAAACTAATATATTGTAAAATCCAAAGTTTCCCATGTCTCACTATAAACATTGGCTGCTATGTAACCTTGCTGCCGCATATTTTCCAAGGCCATACCTTTACCTGCATACTGATCCCTGTACTTCAAACAAGCTCATTTCCTGTGAAGATGACATGATAATCTCCTTTGTTTCTTACTGAAAAGTTTTGATACTTGTTGTGAATTCTGCAGCTCTCTGTGAACAATCTCAGTCTGCACTCAGAACTATCAATCATCTCTTTTTTTAGTATTTGCTCCTGCACCTACTCAGGATCGCAGAGGGGTTTTGAGCCCATCCCAATCTGAGCCAAGTGGAGAAAAAATATGATATTGTACTGTTGATGTTAGAGGCAGGAGTAAATACATTGCAATTTAATGGAAAACCCTGTTTCTCTACTTCCTGCAGTATTTTGTCTTCGATTTCCACGTCCCACCAGATGTCATGTTTGACAAGATCATAAAGCTCTCGGTCAGTAATGCATACTATTTAAAGAAACTCTTTCTCATCCAATCTTTGTGCAAATTTTAAGAATTAAGTTTAAAAATCCAATTTTTCTTGTGAAAATCAGTTATATAATTGTGTTTTTCGTTCACTTTCCTTTGTGTCTACTTAGGTAATTCATTCTAAAAACCTTTTAAGAAGTGGGACGTTGGTGGGAACCTTTAAGATGGATGTTGGGACGGTTTACTCTCAGCCTGGTAAGCTAACATTTTTATCTCCAGTAAGAAGTAGCTGATGACTGTGGCTGTCAGTATGCAAAAGAGTTTAGAAAAATATTTGTTTGAGAAGAAGAATCCACTGCTTTGAATTGAATATTTGGTCATTTTTGCTGGTTTAAAAATGCATCTATTGACATCTGTCACAGAACACCAGTTCTACCACAAATGGGCCATCCTATCTGATCCCGATGACATCACAGCGGGGTGCAAAGGATATGTAAAGTGTGACATTGCAGTTGTTGGGAAAGGTGATAACATCAAGACACCGCATAAAGCCAATGAGACGGATGAGGATGACATAGAAGGGTGATATGTTGTTTCTTTCTCTTAAAACTAGATTTCACCACAAGATTAAAACTCCTGCTTGCTGCAGTCAGCTGCATATGCAAAATCATTCATTTATATTACTGTATTATATGCATCTGTGTATCATTCCCCTGAAAATAAACTAGTGTCTTGAAATATTTTTATAACAAATAGATATTCTGCACATAAAATGCAACTGCAAACAGAGAAGCAAGATGAGATGCAGCATCTGTACTCATCCTAATATTTCATAAGACTGAATATAGTTGAAAGATTTCCCTCCGAGCTCAAACAAAATCTGTCTTATCAATAATCACCCAGTATCTGCGAATGCCTCAAGTTTATAAGATTTCGATTTCTGAGTGAAAACTTAACAGTAGATGCAATCACACTCCGTGGTCTGCTCTCTAAATACGTTTTTCTGCTTCTGCTTGTGCTGCAGAAATCTGCTCCTCCCAGAAGGCATCCCAGCAGAGAGGCAATGGGCGAGATTTTATGTGAAGATCCACCGAGCTGAGGGACTTCCTAAAATGAACACCAGCATCATGGCGAATGTGAAAAAGGCCTTTATTGGAGAGAACAGAGATCTTGTTGACCCCTATGTTCAAGTGCAGTTTTCTGGGCAAAAGGTTCCCTTTTTCTTTTTCACTCTTTTTCTAAGTGCTTTATTTATTTTTTTTTATGACTCCATGGGGAACATTTGGAGTGAAAAACTGTAGGTCTTACAAAGCATATAGATGTGGATTTGGATTAGATTTACAGCTTCCCAAAAACTGAAGTATGGTTGACCACTAAAAGGATTTAATCATATTTTAGGGTTGTTTTATATTGCTCTCACCTTATTCTGAAGCAGTAAAAATAATTTATCTTTTTGCATCCATTTTTTTCTCAGCCTCTGAAAACCAGCCTCCAATATTTTCACAGTTTTGCTATCTGAAAAGCTCAAATGTGTTTTTCTTAGAATCAGCTGCTGACTTGCTACTTCCCTCCAGAAACATAAAATAGATTACACCATAGAGTACTGCATTGTGATATGCAATGGAGGAGCGTCATAAGTATACATAATATGCATATAGAACATGTTCAGATTTAGATAACAATTCCTGCTCCTATGGAAGTAACCATTTCAGCTGTGTGTGTATTTCACTAGTCTGTGAGTTGAGTGTTAAGTTGCTCCTCTATGTCTTCAGGGAAAGACTTCGGTCCAGAAGAGCAGCTATGAACCAATCTGGAACGAGCAAGTCATCTTCACAGAGCTGTTCCCTCCTCTTTGCAAGAGGATCAAGGTGCAGATTAGAGACTCAGATAAGGTCAATGACGTTGCCATAGGAACCCACTTCATCGATCTGCGGAAGATCTCAAACGATGGTGATAAAGGTATCAGTCAAGACACAAGAGGCAGCATGGAAGTCGATTGTCTTATTAGAAATGATTGGTGATGGAGCATGTTAATTATTTTTCCAGTTTTATAGCATGTGATGATTTGTAGGTCAAACCCTGTTCTGCAAAGATTGTTAAAGGCATCCAAACTGATGTGCATTTGTACAAGCACTGCTCTGGAAAGGGAAAGTGGAAGGAAAACAGTTTCATTTCCTCAGCCCTGTTTTGCATCCAAATCAGGACATCCAAAGTTTTTCAAGGCACCAAATATTATACTATAATGTAGTCAGCATATAAGAGTTAAAAAAACATGTTAAATGTTAATATTTTGAACTGAATACGCTGAATGTAGAACATTGATGTTGATCTCAGCAACAATGTCACCTCAGATCAGCTTAAATCTTTTCATTTCAATGTAAACTTCTTAGGCTTTTTGCCCACCCTGGGTCCAGCCTGGGTCAACATGTACGGCTCCACCCGTCAGTACACTCTGATGGATGAGCACCAGGACCTAAACGATGGTCTCGGCGAAGGCGTGTCCTTCAGAGCACGCCTTCTTATTTCCGCAGCCGTGGAGATCCTGGACACTACGTCGCCTGAAATCATCTGCTCAACTGATGTTCAGGTGGAGCCTGTCTCCAATATCTCAGAGGTAAAAAGACTCCCTTGGTTTTCAGTGGATACTTGTAAGGGTGCTAAGCAGCCAGTATCATTGTTTTTTTGGGGGGGTTTTCTTCACCTTCCTCTGGAATAGAAATGCTTATTAGCCTTATTTTTCCATCAGAGTGCCACAGGGAAAATGGAGGAGTTCTTCTTGTTTGGTTCGTTTCTGGAGGCTACTATGATCGACAGGAAGATTGGTGACAAACCGATAAGTTTTGAAATCACAATAGGTATTTGACACTGCTCTTGGTCTTCACACAAAAAATCAACAGCTACTGTAACTCTATTCAATCTCTTGAAACACTCTGCCAACAGGAAATTATGGCAACCACATTGATGGTGTGAGCAAATCCTCCTCTGCGAAGAAGAAAAAGAAGGAAGAAGAGAATCAGGAGGAGGAAAATGAGCTGATCCAAAACTCCAGTGAGGATGAGGCTGATGAAGATGCAGACCTCACCTCAGTCTCCTCGACTCCTCCCATGAAGCCTTTCATCACAGACAGGTCTGAGGTGGCTAAAGCAGGAAGGAACTTAAAGAAAAAAATGTAAAAATCTTTAAAACTTTACAATTAATTTCCCAAACTTTACAGAAACTACTTCCATCTGCCCTACTTTGAAAAGAAACCATGTGTTTACATCAAGAGCTGGTGGCAGGATCAGAGGAGACGGCTTTATAATTCAAACATGATGGATAAGATTGCAGACAAGTTGGTGAGTTTAACTCTTTCTATGTGACTAATTTATACCTGTGATCCTCAGGACCATTAATCTCTTTTACTGATCAAGTTGAACCTTTTTTTTTTCCGGATTGGACTGAAAATACGCCATACAGCCTAATTTATTTCTAAAAACAAAAACTAAGCACACAACTTTGAATTTATTGTGGCTTTTCTGTAACCCACACACAGGTTTTGTAGCCATACAAAACAAAGATTGAGGGTTTTAGGTGTAATAACAAGAACAACATTTGGAGGATTTCTTTGAGCTTTTCAAACTAAGAACCCTCTGCAACCTATAAAGCATGGTGGTGGTAAGGTCATGCTGAGGGACTGTTTTACACAAAGCAGGTGAAATAATGATACTAAAATATAGGAGTCATAATTCCAAATTCTTCAGTATCAACTCAAATCAGAATCTAGATGGATGAAACTTTCAAAACTGGTTTAGGAGGGCATGTTGCAGATTATGGTGGCATTAAATCTCTGAACTGAAATTTACCACAAAATCTATTGAAATTTAAAACAAACTGTCTTTTTTTGCTTTGAAGAGTTGTCAAATATTCTGTAAGAGTTATGCCAGGAGTGTACAAACGGAACATTTAAGAAAATATGACTATTCTGTGTTACGGTTATTGTATGTCTGCATTTAATAATAATAATGTAATGTATTGAGTAGACATTAGTAGTATTAGTTTGACTCTATTTTCTTGTGTGCTCCACCAGGAAGAGGGCTTAAATGATGTTCAAGAGATCATTAAGACAGAGAAGGCCTTTCCAGAGCGCAGACTCAGGGGAGTTTTGGAGGAGCTCACAATTGGCTGCAGGTAATCAACTCTGTAGCAAAAATGTATCATCATCTTGAACCAGAACCAGAATTGTCAATAACAGTAAGTAAGCCCCTACAGAAAGTTTCTCCCACCAGTGATTGCAGAGAAAATGCTATAATTCTTTTAGGCTGCACCAAAAGGGGCTAATTTAGTTTTGCTGCTATCTTAAAAAATATCTCCCCATAAAAAGGCAGTTATCTGCCTCTGGAGAATCTTCCTCCAGCAGACAAACTCATTCATTAAGGGTTTCACGGTGAAACGGGCTGCAGATTTCATCTTTTTTTTTTCTTCCACTTAATGATCTGATTGTGTTCTTTTTAATTCAGTTAGAGTAGTACAATGCTCTCATTGAGAACCAGCATGACACTGACACCAATATGTCATGAATATACGTTTCTCCGTGTGCTTTTTTCTTCTTTTTTTTTCATGTTTGGTGCAGTCGGTATGTGACACTTGCCAACAAAGATGTGAACCTAGCAGGCAGAACTAAGCTTGATCGAGAGCGGCTCAAATCATGCATGAGAGAGATGGTAAGATTTATTCCTCTTGAGCACAGGAGGGAGTTTCAGTGAATTAATGCATCGGTAGCGTCTAATCTTACTGCAGTAGAAACTAAATGGAACAGAAATGCATTTCTATGTTAATTATTTCATGTCGGTCATCTGCATGCATTTACAGGATCATGTTGAATTTTCAGTGTCTATTATGTTCGAAATGTTGGAGAAAAATTAGATAAAGAAGTCTTTTTTATCATTAAACTTTGCTATCACGTTTTACTGCTGCAGGACAGCATGGGACAGCAGGCCAAGCAGATTCGCACACAAGTGAAGAAAAACACGGTCAAAGAAAAACTCAAGCTGGCGCAGAACTTTCTGCAGAGGCTCCGTTTCCTTGCCGACGAGGTAGAAACTCGGTTCTCTGTAATCCATAATGCTCTGTAATAGCTCATGAGTAAGGGAAGAACTCAAGACAGTTTGAAGTTTCCTTTTTTTAAAATTATCTCCAGCCTCAGCACAGCATCCCAGATGTTTTCATCTGGATGATGAGTAACAACAAGCGCATCGCCTATGCCCGAATTCCTTCCAAAGACATTCTGTACTCTGTGGTGGATGAAGAGACTGGCAAAGACTGTGGAAAAGTCAAAGCAGTCTTCCTCAAGGTACCACCTCCCATACCCGTCTTCAATTAGTCCTCCTTTCTTAACTTTATAAAGATCTAATCACAGATTAACATGAAGGCATCATGGCTATGAATAATTGATTATTTGAGCGTTTAATGATGCTTTGCACCAAATAACATTACAGTGTTTGTAATACACTAAACGAAATATGCAAAAGGTAGTATTTTCTGTGGATTACGTCAGAGTCATAATATTAGACATACAGTCCCTCAGATGTTTAGTTAATTGTTTCTTAGCAAGCAGATTTCTGCCCAGGTCCCTCTTGAAAATGAGATCCAGATCTCAATGGGGTTTACCTGGTTAAATAAAGGTTAGAATAAATAAAGGTTAGAAGAAGAACTCAACCATCTGCTTTCTGTGGCCATAATTAAAAAACTTCTGACAGGATTTTGACTGACTCTTCTTGGCAGAATTGGTAGCGCTTATTTACAATGCTGGGCTTTCTGGAATTGACTTGGTCTTTTAAGCATAGTTGAAATATGAATTTCTATGCAAAAAAAACCCAAAAAACTACTGGCTGAAAGGTTTTACTGGCAGATTAGGAAAAAAGAGCTATTTGGTAACAATTTTAAGAAGTTATTTGGAGGAGTTAAAGGAGAGTTTTTAAATCTTACAACACTGTACAAACTGTCAAAAATGGTGGTGGTAGCATTATGCTAAGGGACTTTTTTTAATTTGAAAATAGAACATATTTGGAACTATTATAAATACTGAGGTGTCATTTGGTTACGTACAGCAATAGTTTTTCTGTGGGAGCTTTAGGTTTTAGTGACGTCACATTATTAACATGTATTGCTATAACCTCTGCCCACAGCTGCCTGGTAAAAAGGGGTTTGGCCCTGCTGGCTGGACCGTCCAGGCTAAGCTGGAGTTATATCTGTGGCTTGGCCTCAACAAGAGCCGGAAGGACTTCCTAAATGGTCTCCCAAATGGTTTTGAAGAGATCAGAGCCACCAAAACGGGCCTTGGACTTCCTCCAGTCACCCTCGTCTACGACAGTAAGCAGTGTGTAATTAGTGAAAATGGAAAACTGTGAGCTCTACTAAGCTGTTTTTAAACTTTCATCACATCTGTTGTCTTTGAATAATTTAGCAACCAACTTTTAAGGAGAGGATCATTTCTTGATGCAGAAAAAATGTGTTGGAATAAAAAGTAAAAGCTCTGTGTTTATTGTTCTCACCAGTGAAGCAGGTGTTTCAGCTCCGAGCTCACATGTACCAGGCCCGCAGTCTGTTTGCTGCTGACAGCAGTGGGCTTTCAGACCCTTTCGCTCGGGTTTTCTTCTCCTCACAAAGCCAGGTTACTGAGGTAACAGCGGTATTACTGTACACTTCCCACTTCTGTGTGAGTTTTTGTATTGATTCACGTGCAAACCGTGCTGGTGTGTACCGCAGGTTCTAAATGAGACGCTCTGCCCCACGTGGGACCAGCTGCTGGTGTTTGATGATGTTGAGCTGTTCGGAGAGGCGACTGAGCTAAGAGACGACCCTCCAATCATTGTTGTTGAATTCTATGACCAAGACACTGTGGTAAGATCCTTTGATTTGATGCTAAACTTTAAAAAATACCAGTGAAACAATGAAAATAACTGAAGATTGTGGGCATTTAAACTAAAATCTCTGCTTCTCCATCCCTCATTCCTTCTGTCTGTCCACCCTTGTTTTTTTTCTGCATATTTTTAATTTATGTTCTCACTTATTTTTGCTAAATAGAGTACTCATATTATAACTTATATATCACTTACAGTTGTAAATATTTAATCATGATTATGTAAATCTACTACAAGTTGTACTATCAGTAATTGAACAATATTCCAGCATTTCACCACTTTGGCTAACAGTGGCACCAAGTGGCTGTTATTGGTAACTGCACCCAGACCTGTGTCAAATCCCCGTTCTTTATCCCCTCAACTTCTGCTTCACTGTTATGTCACACAATGTGGTGCACAGGGAAAGGCAGAGTTTATAGGTCGGACATTTGCAAAGCCCACCATTAAGATGCGTGACGAGCCTTACGGACCCCCAAGGTTCCCCCCACAGCTGGAGTATTACCAGATATACAGAGGGAACAGCATTGCAGGAGAGCTGCTGGCTGCTTTCGAGCTACTGCAGGTAACAGAGGAAACACAATTAACCATGCTGCTTAAAGTGATCTGTGAGATCACAGAGTTTCATTTTAGAAATTTGGTATGATCCCTTTTCCATTTTTGTTGTAAAAATCTTTCCTTCATCTTCCTTCTATCCTCATCACTATGACTATTTTCCCCTTAAATCAATGCTTTTGTCTTTTGACTACTACTTCTTACAGATACCTTTTGATGCAGAGGAGATCAGGCGAGCTCTAATCGCTGTCCATGACTTTGCTGTTCCTCAAATAAAGGTCCTCTTTAAACTCCTTTTTTTTCATTTCACTTTATCTTGCTCTCCTAATTGTTTTTTCATGTTCATCAGTGTTGTATATCCTGTATATATATTGTATATACTTTCACTTCTTGATTGTTTTTAAGACAGAATTTTAGTAAAAACTAATAAAGTAGGACTTAACTGTGATTCTTTTTCAGGAGTACGGTAGCATAAGACGTACACATACAATGAACTTAAAAACAAGAATTGGGTGCATACATACAGTCTTAAACAAATCTAACACTTCCATTATTTTTTGAGGTACTTAGCAAGTAGCAGAAAATGACATGTAGTGTGAATAACACTAACTGGATATTTGAACACTTTGTATCAAAAATAGTAGAGCATTTTTAAATGTAACTTTCTAGCATTGACCTATCTTTTAAGTATTACTTTAAATTTGATACACTGTGCAGAGTCAAACTGGTGTCTTTCAGTTAATAGTAGACTTGAATGTTGGTGGTTCCAGGGTTGTTCTTTTAATTTCATCAGTTATGCTTAAAAGTGCCCCCCGCCCCCAGCCAAAAAGAAAAACAAACTTGTGCTCCAAATTCTTGCTCTTTCAAAAACATTTGTGTGTTGCATAATATAATTGCTCTATATAAATAACATTCCATGATGAGTGAACTGTATGTAAAAATCTGAACTACAAATGATTAAACACATCCACTGGGGTTGTAGGAAATATATCTGATAATATCTCTTAACCCAGTTATGTTTCTGACCTTTCGATTCACATTAGGTTGGTCAAGGAGGCAGGGCTGACCTTCCTCCCCTCGAAGGGCCGACGGACTCAGAGCGTGGACCCATCCTTCCTGTTCCGCTGGGCATACGTCCCGTCCTGAGTCGCTACCGCATAGAGGTGAACTGTTCCTCCTACAATTTTGTGTTTTGAGCTTCACAGGTTACCTCCAGCTCACTCTTCTTTTTTCCCAATTCAGGTATTATTCTGGGGATTAAGGGACCTGAAAAGGATCAATTTGGCCCAAGTTGATCGACCCCGGGTGGACATCGAGTGTGCAGGTCGAGGTGTTCAATCTGCCCTCATTCAGAACTACAAGAAGAATCCCAACTTCAGCACCCTGGTCAAATGGTTTGAAGTGGTAAGTTTGTGTGATTTAAGCCGTCTCTATTCTAGCAAAGGTTAAGCCATCACTCCTTCACCGCAGCCAATTTTAGTTGTATGTAGAAGGTTCTTTGAAAAGACTTTTTATCCCTTCATTCTCTGCAGTTATTGCAGAATGTTGCTGAGAGTTTTTACATGAAGCATGAAACTGAAGTATGTAACTCCTGTGCTGGTCTCCCTCCACTTATTTCCTATCAGTTACAGGATTTATTTCAAGATTTTATTGTTGACTTTTAAGGCTCTTAATGTACTGTCCCTATTTTATTGGCAGGGTTTTTACACGATCATGTTTCATATGGAAACTATCTAAAAGCATCCATTCGAGTGGATGCTTTTAGATGTTCCTTGATCTTAACTGAATCGTAGAGGTGATTACACATTATTTTTGGGGAACTGCCTGTTGTACTATATAAGAACTGCTGAGACCTTACAAATCTTTAAGCTGATTTTTATATCTACAGCTTTTGACTTGGGTGGACAATTTTATATTTAAACTGTTTATGCCTTTTTTTCTCTTCTAATGTATTGCAATGTGTTTTCTGCAAAAAATATTTATAAATACTTGTCACCTTCTCACTTATTGCCTTCTCATGTAATTTCATTGTTTTCTAAAGTATTATTCATTGCTTTTTGAGCCCTTCATCACGTTTAATCATTGACCTTGATATTGACATTTTGTTACCACAGGATCTGCCAGAAAATGAGCTTCTCCATCCTCCTCTCAACATCCGGGTGGTGGACTGCAGAGCATTCGGACGCTACATCCTGGTGGGGTCCCACGCTGTTTCCACCCTCAGACATTTTATTTACAGTACTCCAGACAAAAGCTGCAACAATTGGGCCACTGCAGGTACTTACACCCTAAAGGATCCTTTGTATTTATTAGTGTCAGTTTTTCTTGTATTTCTAAGTTGACTTTTTCTTTTACTCAATAAAACAATAAGTAATAGAATACTTTGATTCAACTTCATATCTCTGTTTTAATTACTTTTTCTGCTTACTTTCATTCCTCAAAATCCCTCTTGTGGATATCTGACCTTTATTTTCTTATCTTGTTCCTCTCTTGCATGCCTCCTCCTGTCTTGTCCTTTCCTCCTGCCCACTGCTACTGCTGTCTTTCATCATCGGCTTCCCTCCAGCTAAGCTAATGAATGGCTACATGGTTCTAACCAATGGCTGCTCCCAAGCTCGCGCATCACCCAGCCTTTCTTCCCGCACCTTCTCTCGTCCTGCAGGTGACGTCTCCGTCAACCTAGAAACCGAACCCCCAATCCGAAAGATGGACACAGTTGTCAAGTTGGACGGTGTAAGGATTTCTGTCCTGTCTTCAAGCTGAATAAATACATTTATATCTGTTCTGTATGTACTTCCTTAGATCTCAGAAGTATTACCCTTGCATCTTGTCCTATGCTTTTTACCTGCCGTTGTATTTGTGCTGCTCATTTCTGTATCATCCATTGTGTATTAACCCTTGTGCTGTTTTACGTAATGCCCAGATGTCTGATGCTGTTGTAAAAGTTGACATGGTGAGTAGTTCTGTAGATATTTAGCAGATAATAAGTTCAGAAGTTCATGCAGTAAATTGTTTCAGAGCCTTGAATAAAAAACCAACAACAATCTAGAATAAATGTGTGTCTACGACTTTTTAAAGAATGAAGACGAGAGTGACAAAGAAAAAAAGAAGAAGAAAAAGAAGAAGAAGGGAGGAGTAGAGGAGGAGGAAGAGATGGATGAGCGAGTGCTGGACTGGTGGTCCAAGTATTTTGCCTCTATTGAGACGCTGAAGGAGGTTGTATGCTGCTCTTTCCAGCTCTGTTCACTCATTTTTATGTTTTTTATTGTGTTAATCTTGTTCTGTATTTTTCGCTTGTCTGTTAGAACCTCAGATCCCAGGAAGCAGCTCAAGCAGAGGCAGAGGAGAGAGAAGACCTCGAGATAGCAGCTGAGGCAGCAGGTATTTAACTTTTATATACGACAAATGTTAAATCTTTGATATAGACATATTTATGCACATTTTCTGCCTTTAATTTTTGTTTAGAACAATGAGAGCTATTCTTATTCTCCATCGTTGGTTGTTTTTGCAGGGGAAATATTCTCACAATCCTCTCATTTTTTAAATTTTGCCACATTACAGACACAAACTTCAGTTCATTTTGTTTTAATTAGAACATCAATTTTCAAATCTTGCACAGAGACTCATACATTTAGAATTTACCACCAATTCTGTCAGTGTAACACTTGAATATGTATTGCTCTAGACTCGGATGTTTATATCCTCTGGTTTTATGTTCGATCAGGTAATATATATCCTGCTGAAGGTGAACCTCGGTGGAGTTTTTTGTATTTTGTAATCTATGGTAACATAAGTCAAGAACAGCTTCTAATTTTGCTAACAGCACAAGGTTGTTTTTTTTAATTTATAAATTTTAGTGTGTTTTTATTTTTAAAATGCCTCATTTGGGGGCGTGCTGTGGTGGCGCAGGGGGTTAGCACGCCCCACGTTTGGAGGCCTTTTCTCTCGACATGGACGTCGTGGTTTCGACTCTCGGTCCCGGCGACCTTTGCCGCATGTCTTCCCCTCTTTCCTGTCAGCCTACTATTGCAAAAAAAAAAAAAAAAATGCGAGCCACTAGCGCCGCAAAAACTCTTCGGAGAAAAAAAAATGCCTCATTTGGATTCCTGCAGCAACACGTAAAGAGTAACTCCTGTCTAATGTTGTACAAGTTAATGACGATCAGAACATATCATCTGACTTCAGCATTTTAGGGAAATGTACTTTTTATGATTAAAAGGCGATACACTTCGAACACAACATGTTTTGTACTTCTACATCTAATCCTCTTCATGACTCCATTTGAACTTAGAAGTTTCTCATTCTGATCAGATATCAGACCCGATGACCTCCATCTAAAAGGCTCCAAAATGAAAGAAAGGTTCAAAGAGAAGAAGAGCTCCAAGCAGAAGAGGAGTCATGCTGCGGACGGCTCAGAGAAGCGACCCCCTAAAGCAAGAGTAGATGAGCTAGTGGTGAGTTTCTCAGGCAGCAAGCCAGCAAACAGCTAAGTACATTTGAATTTTTCATGCTGCCTGGCTCATGCAGGTGTACAACAAAGAGCTGGAGAGTGAGTATGGCAACTTTGAGGATTGGCTTCACACGTTCAACTTGTACAGAGGAAAAGCTGGAGATGATGACGAACACGCCCTGGATGATGACAGGATTGTAGGCAGATTCAAGGTAGGAACACAGAGTGGAAATATCTGTGACTCAACCAGCTCGGATGCTACTGCCATAATGATCAAACTCAGTTGTCAAAGATTTACATAAAGAAGGCAGCCATTTAACATACCTACAAATCAAGCATACAGAAATACATCTAGATTCAATAAACTATTGGCTTAATTGGTAAAACTTGTATTTTATCAAATAAGGTCAAAGTAAGACTGTTTTCTACTCTGAGAGAATAGAAACAGATTCGGTGTCTGTTCTGTTTTCCAAGATTCAGTTAATTTATACATCTCTTATTATGACTGGATAGTAGTTTGAATTAAAGGCACTCAAAATATTTAAAGAATTTGCTTACTTCTACTTCTATGTAGGATTGCAAAATTCTTGAAGGATTTCTGGTAATCAAATGGTTTATATGCCTTAATTGTCTTTGAACCACACAAGACACAATGTTTAAAGTGGAAATGTCTGTGACTTTGCTGGCTCGGGTAATTTTCCTTGCAATTTGTCTATCTCTTTGTGATCCAGGGCTCTTTATGTATGTACAAAGTACCACTTTCTCAGGAGATCACAAGAGAAGCTGGGTATGATCCCAATATGGGGATGTTCCAGAGCATCCCACATAACGACCCCATCCACGTTCTTGTTCGTGTCTATGTGGTCAGGGTGGGTGACATTCTTGATGTTGGAATCAATCCAAGAATGGTTTAGAAATGCATAAGACATTTTAGATGAATATTCTTTTTACTTTCCTGTCAGGCCACAGAGCTTCATCCAGCTGATATCAATGGGAAGGCTGATCCATACATCGTCATTAAGCTGGGAAAATCAGAAGTCAAAGACAAAGAGAACTACATCTCCAAGCAGCTCAACCCTGTATTTGGCAAGTGAGTGGAGAAAAAGCTACTTTTAGCTCCTTATAGTTACTGAATTCAAATGGTAGAAGTAAGATATGGTGAAATTATTTTCCCAACTCAGCATTTTTTTAATGTATCAGTATGTATCTGCTTCTTCACGTTCAGATCCTTTGACATCGAAGCCACCTTCCCCATGGAGTCGATGTTGACAGTGTCTGTGTATGACTGGGATTTGGTCGGAACAGACGACCTGATAGGAGAAACAAAGATTGACCTGGAGAATCGCTTTTACAGCAAATTCAGAGCCACATGTGGCATTGCGTCCAACTATTCTATGTGAGTAGCGTTATACTTTATTTTATTCAGCTGTTTGGAGTTTTCTGTTCTTCAAAATGGAGTAGAATATGGGTGTAAAATTTATTAGCACAGTAAGTGTTGTGCTGTCCAGCCTGATCCACTGGGAATGCATCCTGCTTTGTGGTAGCTGAAGATCTTAGCTTAGAAGCTAACAGACCAGACCTGAAAACAAAACTCAGTTTGTCATTTATGCTTACACACAAGCTAGTGCTTATTTGTATTTATTTCAAAATAGGTGGATTTTCCCCATATTGGATTTTACCCATATTGCAAATATTTAGACAAGTTGAATTTGTGAAAAGCAACTGCAACCCCAGGCCCCAGGTTGAAAAAGTGGTCTCTGGTTGAAATCTTAGAGTTTAAAGCTTGAAAAATCTCTGTTATCTGTTGACTTTAGGCATGGTTACAACATTTGGCGTGATCCTATGAAACCCAGTCAGATCCTTTCTAAGCTCTGTAAGGAAGGGAAGATCGATGGACCTCATTATGGGCCGGGAGGAAAGGTCAAAGTCGCGAATCGAATCTTTACTGGACCAACAGAAATAGAGGATGAAAATGGTAAAAATGATTTTTTTCTTCTAAAATTGTGAGATCAATGAAAGTACTTCTACAACTGCTTGTTACAATATTCAGAATTGCAATTCAAACATTATTCAGTGTGTTGTCTTAAAATTGTGTGCGATTTTCAGCTTTTAGCGTTTTCGTGCTTCAGTTTGTACTTTTGTATTTGTATTGATGGTGCAGGTCTGAAGAAACAAACAGAGGAGCATTTAGCCCTGAGCGTGTTGAACCACTGGGAGGAGATCCCAAGAGTCGGCTGCAAGCTCGTTCCTGAGCATGTGGAGACCAGACCTCTTCTGAACCCGGACAAACCTGGAATCGAACAGGTGGGATCGAATCGATTGGTCAAAAGCTGCAAATAAAACCACTCTGGTCATTACAGATTCCTTTTCTCTTCCATAAAAGGGGCGGCTTGAGATGTGGGTGGACATGTTTCCAATGGATATGCCCGCTCCTGGACCTGCAATTGATATATCACCACGGAAACCAAAGAGGTAGGTACTGAGGAGAACAATAAGCAAATGTTACCTTGAATTTTTATAAATTCTACTTCTTATTATTGTCCTGATGACCATTCAGTCAAAAAGAGATTTATTTAGGGCTTTCTAAGTATTTAACAGAACAATATTTATTCCAGCTTAAATTCCGGTGAGTTCTTTTTTTGACTAATTTTGCTAAATGCAGCTTTTGTATGTAAATTTTAACATTAAACAAAAGTGCAACTACATATGTATGTGTTCCTCCTCCTCTTACTAGATATGAGCTCAGGGTGATTATTTGGAATACTGATGAAGTAATACTGGAAGACGATGATTACTTCACTGGGGAAAAGTCCAGTGACATATTTGTGAGGGGGTAGGTACGGCGGGACAAGGCAGCCTAGCCTCGTCCCGTGGGTGTGAGCTGTATGTGTTTTTTACTGTTAACCATTATTTCTTTTTGTTTTGTTTCCATCTTTTCTTTTTCTGTGTGCGTGATTGTGTCACGTCTCTGTTGTTTGTGGTGTGTCTCCTGTTTGTTGTCTTTTCTCTCCTCTCCGGTTAAAACTCTGCTGGTGTCTAGTTTTGAGCTCCGTGTTATTATTTGGAACACTGATGACGTAATTCTAGAGGACGATGCTTTCTTGACAGGAGAGAAGATGTCTGACATCTATGTCAGGGGGTAAACACACCTTTCCATCGCATGGCTCGCGGAAATTCCTTGCTTCCCTGCTCCCAAATACCTTGATTCATTTCTCTGTGACTCTTCCTGTTGTAAAGCTACACGGCGCACGCAAAATTGCTTGTTGCAACCACTTTTTCTAACACAACAAAAAGCAATTCCTACTGAAAAAGTACTGCAGTAAGGACCAAACCTCGATACATGTTGACATTTTACATTAAGAAGAGAGTAATTTAACGTAAACCTACCTTGACACACCTAGATTCAATTAAAAAATTTGAAACCATTAGCTGACTAACTAGTATTTTATCAAATAAGGAGGTGATTATAGTATGCTTTCCGTTTAGATGATAAAAACTGATTCAGAGACTGTTCTGTTCTTCTGAATACCCGCGCTACTGCATCTGAATTTTATTAAAATACACTATTTGATCGTATGGGAAGCAAATATCAATATCAATGAAAACTAAATCAATAGCCAAATTCTAAAGATTACAAATAACATGTACAAATTATGTCTTACTGCAATTTTTGGCTGTAATCACTGATATTATTTCACTTGATAAAAGTGAAATAATAATAATTTAAGCTTGTATAACGTATACAAGCTTAATTATTTACAGTGTCAGTAGGCGGCTGTAGTATTGTGAGGTCACCAGTTCATCATGGAGCCTCTTAGACACATACAACCTTTGACACACACTCACTCCCGAGAGCATTTCAGATTTAACATTTAAATGCATTATAGTAGAATAATATATTTGCCCCTAGCTGTCTTAGAAAAGTTGTCTTTAGTTTAAGAATAAAAAAAATTATAAAGTTTTATAACTCCTGCAGCAAAATCTCAATGTCGCCCTAAACACTGATGACGTAATTCTAGAGGACGATGCTTTCTTGACAGGAGAGACGATGTCTGACATCTATGTCAGGGGGTAAACTGAAGTCAAAGAAAAAAGTGGTTTTTTTACTGTGGCATATTGTTACATTTCCCTTCAGAGTGCATCCAAAGCAACAATTGGCTGATAGTCTGAACTCAGATCAAGCTGCAGAGTAGCTGTGTGAAACGTTTCAGCCCAGCCTGAATTTCACTCCTGGATCAAGTGGGGATATATCTGCTCTAAATTTTTTTCTAAAACGGTTTGGTCCTCTACTGCATATTATATTTAAGGGGGTTTTGAATTTTCAGATTTGAAAAAGAAAAAATGTCTTGCATGGAAGCATACTTTCTTGTACACTCACCAAGCACTTTATTTGGAGCAACATGCTAATACTGGACACCTCTTTTTTCTGCTTAAAAATAAAAATTACAACTATCTTGATGGACATGAAGAAGATTTGATGTATTACTTTTGCACTGTACCTCAAGAGGCCTTCTTTACATAGAAATTACAAGATGGTAAACTATACAGTGATACTCATAAGCACAGGTATCTATTATCTGCAAAAAGTCTTGACTTTTTTGAATTCTAAAACAAATTTGGGAGTCAGAATATTTTTTAGCTTACATCCTGTTGTTTTAAGATTTGCTGTCTTGATTGACAAATCTAATTATTTGCCTGAACCAGTTTAATCATTCACCATTAATCAAGTATTTCCTCCTGCAGTACTGCTTCTCACAATGCAGTTGGAAACCACCCATTTTTAACAGTAGCTCTGTTCAATCCAAAAGGGCCAGTCAAAGTGCCTAAAAGTTTTCTTCCATTTTCTTATTTAAGGAAACCAGCAACATTTTCTAACATTATCTCGATCATGTACATGTGTCCCTAATAAAGTGCTTGGTCATTGTATGCATGCTCGAATGATGTCATTTCTGCAGCCTGAATTTGAAATTAAGAAATAATTTATTTATGTAGTTTTTGCTGCCTCCTCACTCCTGCCACTTTTCACAATAGCCAGTTTTTCCACAGCTGATGTCACCTGTGAATCTGTTGCCCCTTGACTTTACCGTAACACACAGTGTAACATCCTAAATCATTTTAGCAGATGGCCAAGCAAAGTCATTGTAGATATAACAAAAACACATCTTGTGATGTTAAGGGTTCCAATGCAGACTGGACAAATGTGGAATTACCATTATGTATGGATTTAAGTTTGAAAAATAGAGTCTTTGTGTTTACAGATTCCACTCTTGGTTGCATTTTTAATAAATAAAATCTGTAATTATAAGAAAAAAATGGATGGAAAACAAAAGCGTGATTTGATTTAATGGAATTTTTCTTAAGATTGTAAGTTTACTACCTTGAGAATAATGCAATTTTTTGTGATAACTGTATGATTATGACACAAATATTCGTAGTTTATGTGATTTCAATATTAAATATGAAAGTCATGACACTTGGGAATAATCTGCAGCATTTATGCCGCCCCCTGACACAATGTCGCCCTAAGCAGTTGGCCATGTCACCCATATGAGAAACCATCACTGCCAACAGAGGCATGTTTATATAGTTTAATGGGATGCTGCATCTCTGGTGTTATGATGGGGCTTCAATGCATAGAGCCCACTTATAACTCTGTAAGCCCTACACACTATAACAAAAAAAATCTAATCCAATTAAATATTTACAGTTACAGTTAAATATTTAACTCAGAGAGAAAATGGAATAACATGAAAATTTAAGTCTTGAAAAGTCTAAAATCTTCAAACAGAAAATGTGTTGGAACCCTTGGTGTTTCAGATGAAAGTAAGGTCACCTCCCTCTTTATCCGAAATAACATTTCCTGATGCTGTTTCTCACCTCCACCTATTGCCCGGCCTGTTATAAGCATCTCAGTTACCAAATCAAACCACTTTGTTTCATCAAGATTCTTCAAAGATGGCAGAAAATTGATCTACCTATTGGTGTTTTTGAGAACTGAGAGAGCAGCTCTTCTTCTGCCCCCCTGACTCATGAAGCCAGTCTCACTCAACTGTTAATGAAAACAGCTACTTTGATATTTGAAGCTTTAATTTCGTCAAACAATATTTTAAATACATCTTCCTCAGCAAATTTTTTAATTAAAATTTTTATTAACTTTGATTGACATTATGATGAAGATGTTAAATCCGATTTATATTTTAGGAGCCACACTACCTGCTGCGATTTTAGCCTTCTTCTTTTTTTATTGGACTGGTTCATTTAACAAATGTAAATTGTTAAGTACAGCAATAGATTTTATCCCAATCACTAAGCTGATATACTAACCAACTGTTGCAAGTTTTTATATGCATGATCTTTATAATCAAACAGCAAAATCTCTTTACATATCATATTGCTTTGGAGACCTGCCTCACTCCTTTTTGTTTCACTGTTTCCTAAGATGGCTGAAAGGGCAGCAGGAAGACAAACAGGACACAGATGTGCATTACCACTCCCTAACTGGTGAGGGCAACTTCAACTGGCGCTTCGTCTTCCCATTCGATTACCTTGTGGCTGAGGAGAAGATTGTCATCTCTAAGAAAGAGTCCATGTTCTCCTGGGACGAGACTGAGTACAAGATCCCTCCTCGTCTCACGATGCAGGTCTGGGATGCCGACCACTTTTCTGCTGATGATTTTCTGGGTAAGGACTGATGATTATTCTCTTTTATTAGAACAAGTGTTAGAACACAGAGTCATACTTTGACTTTTTGGATTGAAATGCCGTTGGGACATTGTTTTAGTCTTGCTGTTGGAGTAGGGTATCTTTAGACATAACTCTCTGGATCTACTCAAGAGATGCACCCAAGGATTTTACTCAGTCTGAAGGGGCAGGAATATTTGTTGCTTTCCATATGTTTTATGGATCTGACATTTTTGGGTTTTTATCAGTAATGCTGCAAACTAATTTATCTGAGAGCGACATCAGAGTCTGACTGTTGTTAATATCACCATTTTTCAGGGGCTATTGAACTGGACCTGAACAGGTTCCCCCGCGGCGCAAAGACAGCCAAGCAGTGCAACCTCGACATGATCCGAAATGAGCAAGAGCTTCCCACCATTTCTATCTTCAAGCAGAAAAGGGTCAAAGGATGGTGGCCTTTTGTGGCACGTGATGAGAACGACGAGATGGAGCTCACAGTAAGAACATCATCATCTTCAGAAACAATAAAGACTTCATAAAATAATAGCTAGAAATAGGTTATTTCTATTTCAAATAGCTACTGTATAGAAATCAAAATGGAAAATGGAAGGTCGAGAGGATAGAATAACTATGAAAGTGAAAAATTGTTGTGGCAAAAGAAGGGTTTTTGAAAAGATTTTCTGAAAAGACATTTTTTAATATCTTAGCCAATTTTGGAAAATACTTTAAAATTATAATCCAGATTTGTAAAAGGAAAAAAATGTTGTGTTTTCAGGGTAAAGTTGAGGCTGAGCTTCACCTTGTGACTGCAGAGGAAGCAGAGAAAAGTCCTGTGGGACTGGGGAGAAATGAGCCAGACCCACTGGAGAAACCAAAGTAAGACTTTAAATTCATTGAAATCCAATTTTTTACAAATACAGTAAAAAAACACTGTAAAAAACACTGGCTTTTCCAGTTAGAAAGTGTGTGGATCCTTTTCTGCAACTACACTCAAAGGTCCCTTTAGCTTTCCTTTTTTGGACATTCATTCATGATGTGCAATAAGCAGTGTGTCATAAATCAAATTCCAGATGACTTTTTTTTTTTACCAACACTGCTTTCTGCACTGTTAAAAGGCCACTGTTACACACTCGTTTCTCCTCCTACCATGTCTTCAACTGTGTCCCTGTCTCTTCCTCTCCCCTCGTCCCTTCCCCTCTTTTTTTGTGCACACAACTCACCCTTTACTCCCACTCTCTGCCTCATCGGCTCTCCTATCCTTCCTCCTCCCCCGCTTTCTTTTGAAAAGCCGTCCGGATACGAGTCTAATGTGGTTTCTGGGCCCTCTGAAGTCACTTCGTTACTTCATCTGGCACAACTACCGCTGGCTGATCCTCAAGGCACTGGGGCTGATACTGCTGCTGCTCATGCTGGGCCTCTTCCTCTACTCCATCCCTGGCTACCTTGTCAAGAAGATCCTGGGGGCCTGATGCGCTGGTAGCCTCTGCCCCCTCTTCACTGTCTCTGATGGATTCAGCTGTCTTTACTATCTCCTCTTGTCTTGTTTTCTCTGCTGTCTCCCACTTTTGTCTCCCTATACCTTAGAATTAGATCAGTTTACACTCATATTGTCTCTTGTGTCTTGTTTCAGTGTCTCTTGTCAACAAGTGCCATTGTACATCTCATATGTAGCCACCTGACTGATTTGGAACAGGTGTTTTAAGTAAAGTGTTGGATAAATGGTTTATGAAAAGGAGTGGAATGTTTCAGGGGCGCAAAAGAGTTTGGTTTGTAAGGATACTCCTCTGCAAAATAAAAAATATTCTCAAGTTTCTTTTCTGGGTTTTTGACATACCTGACTCTAAAATTGTTGTGATATAACTACAAGTAAGCAAAACAGACTATAGGTTTAATATTGTTATTTAAAAATATAAAGCCAAAATAGAAAAGTCATATGTGAAAAGTAAAATAAGCCCCATAATTTAATAACTTCTAGAACCACCTTAAGAATCAATAACCTAAAAATGATTTCATTAGTTTCCTACATTGTTGTGAATGGACTCTTCTCTTTGGATCGCTCTCCTGCCTTCTTGAACAAATTTCAGCCAAACTTCTGCTATTAGAACGATACAAAGTTCACATGTTCTGCGGAAGCAAACTACGCTCTAATCATTCTCCACCGTGCTTTACAGTTGGAGTGAAGTCTTGGTATTGCTTTTTGGGTGCCACAGATTTTGGCCGAAAATCTTTCCTTTGGTTTAACCTTAGTATTGGGATTCATTCAAATGCAGCTTTTCAAACTTAAGTTGTGTTGCCATTTTCTTTAAAGAGAGAAGATGTTTTCTCCTGGGAACCCTTCCAAACCTATCATGTTGAATATTTTCCCACCTGTCCTGAATCTAATATTTTACATGTCAACTGGGGACATGTAGACTATGTGATGGAATTTTTGCATTCATCTCAAATTATATAAGACTTGCAAATGAAATGTTTGCTTCTTATACAGCCTTACTCGCTGCAGGTTCACAAACTTGAAAAACATTTGACTCCTTAAACTGAATTATTTTGTCGATTATTACATTTTAGCCTAATGGCAAATAAACAGTTGTTACTGAAAACCAGTGAGCTTAAAAAAAGGGAATTATTTAGACTGAATCAACTCTCTTTTGGGTGTGTTAGTTTGTATTTGTGAAGCTGCCAGAAAGGAGTGTAGAAACAATGCCAGCTGTTGGAGCTGTTGCTCAGTCATCTGTGCATTTTTCCACCCATCTACCCATTTTTACCAAACATTATTGTAAAGTTTTGACTGTGAATTGTGCTTTTGTTCTTCTGAATCATTAGATTGATATGAATGCAATTTGTGAGTAACCTGTTCGACTCACAACTGCAACATTGCTTTCAATGCACTAATGCTGCTTTCTTTTTCTCCTATTTCTGCCCCTGTGCTTCATTGTGTGCTTCATTATCCCTTTTTTACCCCCTTCCTCCTCCAATCTTCCCATCCAATGATTCCACCTGCATGTCGTTTCCAACGTTCCCACTTCCATCCCATCAAACCTTCATCCAGTCGCCCAGACACCACCTTCCTGTGGTTCCTGAGCCCGCTGAAAGCCATCCGCTACCTGGTGTGCAACCGCTACAAGTGGCTGATCATCAAGATCGTGCTGGCCCTGCTGCTGCTCATCATGATCGGCCTCTTCCTCTACAGCATGCCAGGCTACCTTGTCAAGAAGCTGCTGGGAGCTTAGGGCAATGCTGGGAGAAAGGGGAGGATAATGGGGAGGGCGGGGCTAATAGGGGATCCTCTACTGGTAGGGAGAAAGACTCTTCTCATCAAATTCACTCTAGTTTTTGTAACACTATAAATAACCCCTGATTTATGCTTCTGTAACAATATTTACAGTGAATGTTTCTTTACCCATTTGCACAGTGTTTTATTCATTAACATGGAAAACTGTCAGGTTAGTGGCTAAACGATTGCATGGAGATTCATTTCAATTGATGCTACACAGGCTACATTCACTGTCTGACTGATCCTCAAGGGAACAAATGAAGGGAACTCTTGATAACACTTTGACTTCCGTCTGTTTGAGCATTTAAAAGAAATTCATAAACATTCAGGAAATGGCTTTACAATTCATAATTTAGCTGCTAAAACACACAGTACACTTAAAGTAAAACTGATGTTTTTATTTTATACTTTTATAGTTCTTTATATTCTGCCATCTATTTATATTTCATCAACCATAAGACCCACAGGGACATTTTATTTAATAGAACAAAGCAAAATACAGTGCTGTTAAGTTTTTTACATATTTTTTCTGGTTTTGAAATGTTTCAGGTCATCAAATAGAGGCTGATGTCAAGCAAAGATACCTGAATAAATACAAATAGCTGTTTTAAAATACTAATTTCATTTATGGAACAAAAAAGCTATCTAAGCCAACCTAGCTTTGTGTGAAAAAGTAATCACCATAGAGGTGTAGACATGAACTAAGTATTATCAATCAATCTTTTTAGGCTAATTTCAATTACAGGCTGAATTCTGGCAGAATGATAAAATCACTTTAGATGTAACCTTACAGACAGCAAAAAGCAAGAAAGTGTTAGAAAGACATTTCTAAGGTTTTAGTTGGTGCTGATGAACCAAAATTACTTCAAGAAAGCATCGATGATTCATCCAAGAGGTCACAAAAACAACCCAAATCAACATCTGAACTTCTTTTGTCTCCTATAATTTTGGTTTAGGTAGTTTTTCTTTCGTTAATCATGAAATCATCATTATAAACAGCTTCTTAGATGTGTTTGAGTTGTTTAAATGTGATAAGAAAAACTCTTCAAGGGGCAGCACTGTATATTTGGAGACATCAAAATCTTTCCAGCTTATCTCATAAGTGGTTATTGTTTATAAATGCTACAAATAGGTTTAGAGTAAAGTGTTGCAATTTTAACTGATTTGTCTAATATACCTATTTTAACAGCAATACCTGCGTAGCTTCACAGTAAGACCTACTGCGTGGAAGGACACAAATTAATTGCAACGATAGTTTGACCAGATCGGACTTAAAAGTCTTCAGAGTAAGAAACAAATACTTCAGTTTACAGTGAACTCTTGTCTAGTAGAGACGTCTGTGTTAATCTGCATGCATCGTCGTGAAAAGTGACCGGAGAGGTTATGTGTGTTGGCATGACTTGTCTTTCCAGCTCGATGCAAACCAAATCATCCACCCTGTTGTCTTTAATGTTGCAAATAATGCAAAGATAAGTTCATGATATGATGCAAGTGCATTTGGAGCATTGTAGGAAGTGAAAAATTTTCAGCCTGTCTATAATTCAAATGGCATTGTTGTGTGATGTCCTCTTTGAACTTTATCTGTGATTAACCTCATTTGTGTTCCAACCTGTGTACTACCAACTACAATTATGGTTTGCACTAAACTTGCCTGTTTTTTTTTTTTTTTGATGAATTTATGTATTTATATGTGTGAAAATGTGTGCAATATTTTTGTTTGTTTTAAAATTTGAAATAAACTGAATTCCATGGACAACACATTGTAAACTCATTAAAATAAGAATTTGTAACTTCAGTGTAGCACATGAAGTTACAGCAGAAGAAATGAATTTTCTTTAGTTTGAAGGCCTTTGACACCTCATGAAATTTCCTGATTGGTTATTTTTTTCTAGTATGAATTCATGGTGGGGGACAGAAAAAAGCTGATGGGAGAAACACTAACATGACACAAGCTTATCTAGAAAGATCATGTGAATAGTTTTTGCTTACTTTTTAGATCATGTGCAATTCATGTAAGACATTTACACCAATTTGTCATGAGGATTCATCTCATTTTAATTTGGGGCTATTTATTATTTGTTTGAACTGCTATTTTTTTTTAGAGTGAAATGTTCATACAGCATATCATTACAAAGAAAAAACAGAATTGATTGCCAGATTATTGTGGATTTTCTCCATTTCATTCAGGTTCACATTGTGCATACAGGTTCAAATATATATAATCTAATATTTGCACAATTATTTCATTTTTAAGCTTTGAAACGTGATACAGAAGACTGTGAAGACAGTGATTTACCTGGCTCTGTGCTGCCATCTAGTGGTGCTTTTTATTTTATATCTATTGCTTGTTCCTGGCTCATTTTGTTCACAAATTTATTTTTGTATTTTAAATTTTAACTATCTATTCGTGGAGAAAATGTAAAACAAAAACTGTATCTTAACAAAATACTTTAATAAAAAATAATGAATATTTTGTGCAACTGTTAATAGTCCAACCTTTCTTAGAGGTGATGTAAGGAATAAAATGAAAGAGAATTTTACTTGCAGGGGTATTTTCAGATAAAAGGCATATCATTTATACACATATGCATCTTAAATCCTTACAGCTATAGGCAAGATTCCTAGTCTACACATTATAAGTTTTATGTATTGCAGCCTTAGAAAAGTTTACTTGCATCTGAGTAATATTATAAATGTTCATAACACATCAGTGCTACTGAACTTTAGGTGGCACTACAGTTCTTTGAACAACAAACCAACCTCAGTGAAGGGTTTTATTTTCAACAGCAGCGTGTTTGGAGCACATGTTGCAGCACAAGCCACATAATCACAAACAGAGCTCCAAAGACTCATATGCACAACCATTTTCCGACTAATAAATGTCTCCTCAAGCTGATGGCAAGATGGGGTCTGTCTGGTTGCACACACAAATAAACCTCCGCCCGGGTCAGATGTTCTTGCCCTGAAGAGTGACCCCCCTCCCACTTTTCCCTGCTCTTATCCCCTCAGGGAATCTCAGCTCTCTTTCTCCCTTCAAGTGGTCTTGGCTGCCGCTGAGCCACAAGGGATGCAAGTCAGCAGGCAAAGGTTTCTGACATATGATCCAGCATCTGTGATGTCACCAACAGCTGACTTGTCTTAAGACCTTTGAGAAAGGGAGCTCTTGTTGCCAACAAACCCTTAGCTGGAACTCTTGGTGCTTATGCATCAAGCTGCTGCGATTAGAAACTGAATGACTGCTATTAGAGAGTGATTCTATAATCTATCTAATACCATAAGCTAGGGCTTGACAGACTTTGACCCAACTCACAGGTGTATAATGCGTCTTATTCAATCTGCATATGCTCTGAAGGAGTATGTGTTCAACTTGTTAATTCCTCCTCAGGGCAAAATGTTTATGCCTTGTTCAACAAAGCATTTTATTCTTCGCACGGGGGTTGAGAGGTGTGTAATCTAAGCCTGACCTTTAGCCAGTTAACTAACTGACAGCTTAGAGTGTTGTTGGTGGATGGGGTTGCATAACATTGTAAATCCTAACTAACTCTTAATATATGCAAAAAGAAACGCGGACTGGCTCCCTCAGGACATTGGATGTACTTTGCAGAATATGGTAGAGTGGAGGATGATTGTAGCAGAAAACACAGAGGTATGTAGTCTAGAGGAGGCCATGACCTTGCCGAGATAAGAGCAAAACATGGAATTTAATAATTGGGGTTTAATAAAGGAAAAACAGGAGGCTGGGATCATTGACAGCATGGCAAGCTTCTCTCTGCTCCTTCAAATATGGCCTTGTCTCAAGGTAACATGTGGGAAGCAAAGCATGTTCTCTGCTTTCTGCAAAAAGGAGCTCAGCATAACTGTTGTCTCTGAATTTTCTAACTGCAGCACTTCAATTTTAAATATTAGAAGTGAGAGAGGGGCTTTCTGATTGAAGAGATTAAAATGTATTCACCTCGTAAATTAAGTTGATGCACGATGCCTGTGCAGATGAAACCACTTATGCTCTCTTAGCCATCCTGTTTTAGCTATTTACATCTTTTAGGTTTGAGTCATCACGTTAAACATCAACATTCTTCACTTCAGCTTTAGTCCTCACACTTCAGAGTTTCCTCCGGAGCTTTGAGTGAATTACCAGGTTAACACATTCTCTAAGCTGAGAGCTAAAGACAAAGGAATGAATGGATTAGTCAGAAAGAGCATTTCAGTGCCTGAGTGAGCATTTAACCGTTACAAAGTGCCTTGCAAATGTTTTAATTCCATGTTAAAACATGTTGTCAGACGAGACAAAAATTTAGCTATTTGACTACAAGAAGTATACCTGCAGGACTAAAACCTAAAGACACCTATCATGTCTTTGTATCATCAAGTCAAATTCACCTCAAGCAGCTAGATGATTGATTTTAAGGCAATGTTCCCAAATATACAACAAAACAGGCACCATAAACTGTTTGAAAGGCATTCCCAAAACCCCAACTCTATGAAAAAGATGTGGATTTTACTAAAAAGCTGATGCCTTGTTAGAAGAAACCAAAAGGGTGGCTGGTAAAGGGGTTCTTAACTTCTACAGAAAGTCAAATATCAGTGGGGATGTATGTACATATTTGAGCAGCCCAGTTCTAATTTGCTCAGTTCATTCCACTCTGCAAATAACATTGCAAACTCAACCGTAGTAACATAAAACTGTGTGCTACCGCAGGAAACGTCAGAACATAGTGCAAACTATGACTGAGACAAAACTCATCTTGATAAGCCTCAAGTGTAGTAAGAACAACAAGAATTGTCTCACTTTATAAGGCCTTCAATTCCAGTTGTGTGTGCATACTTTCTGCATACATACTGGCGGATTATAGCTACTTTTCCCCTTCAATTAAAATGTAAAGGATCTAAATACTTCCTCCACCACTGAACGGCCCCTTTTCCAAAACCACCAGCTTTTCCACTGCTCCCCTCAATCACGTGTCAACTTCTGAGTTTTTCTTGACTTTCACCCCTGCTCACAGAGCCGGTGTGCCTCCGGGAAGCAACGAGGCTTAACAGAAATCAAAGCTGTCATTCTTGAGCGCACACGAGCTGCTCAACGCACTTCTGTCCTGGAGCGCAAATGAGGGAAAGCTTGTGGTTTCCAGGCTCTCCGTTTGGCCGCAGCAGCAGGATCATGCGACCAGGTATGTTGGTAATGCTGAGTAAGCCGCTGATGGCCCACCGTGGCTGCACTCCAGAAGTCCAAGAAGCCAAAGGAGTTTAACTGGTGTGTTGTTGCGATTATTCGGCCAAAGTATCTTTAGCCCACGTTTAGATTGGTTGCAAATGATGAGGGAGGAAGGGGGGACATGGAGGGTTTGTTGCAAGTCACAGGAGAACAAGGTGGTACAAAGCAGGAGGACTGGTTCTTTTAAACAAGTGCCCAACTAACTAATAAACGTTTTATTTTTTTTAAATACATGACTAATCAAGCTCCGTTTTGCTTCAGGTGTTTTCATTAATATCCATTTGTCCTGCATCTCTTAGGATCAAAAATGTTAAAATAATTAGGGACAAAATTATAATAAAATGTAGCAGTGATAAATTAAACTGTCAGTTTGGAATATAAAAAGTAACAATTGAATGAGTAAAAAGTACAATATACTCTCTAATATGAGCTAAATAGACTGTGAAGTTCAGAATTTATGGGTAAAATGTAATGTATGAGTGGCAAATTATTTAGAAGCCTTAATTTCTTAAAATTCATTTTTGCATCAAGTTCATTCACTTACATTTATGAGCAACCCCATTTACTCTGATATTCCTAAATAAAATCCATTTCAAACAATGGCCTTTAGAAGTTACCTCAATTGTAAATGTAAACAGTAGGCCACCAGACTGCAGCCTAATCCCAGGATAAATGTTTGTTCAAGGACATTAGTGATTAAACAACACCATGAAGACCAAGAAACACAGAGAAAAGACTGTGGAGAAGTAGCTTTGAACATTTTGCACAACACAAGTGAAAAAAGCAAGGCACAACATCAAATCTACCAACACATGGTCAAGAAAAAAAGAGCATTAACCAGAGAAGCAACCAACCATTGGTAGACTTGGAGGAGATGCAGAAACCCACAGCTTGGGTGGAAGAATTTGTCAACTGCATGCAAAACATCATAAACACCCAGGTGATAGAGACAGAAAAGTTGTTCAGAAATGACAAGAAAATGACAGTAAGGGCAAGAAAATCAATTATAAAACTATAAATAATTGGAGTTTCCCCTTCCAGCAGGACAACAAACCATACAGACATACAGACAGTTACAACAAAACTGTGTTTAAATGCATTTGCATAACCCAACAACAATCTAGCTTCAATGGTAGCAGAAGTGATATAAGGTATCAAGTCAAGGAGGCTAATTACAAATGCACTCAACACTTTTTAGGTTTTACTTCTTAATTGTGGAAATGCAAAATGTTACAAATTAACAAATCTGAACTGGGGGTATATTTAATATTTTTCTTGTACATGAGAAGTACAAGGAAAAAACTTTCTGCCTTCCTCCCACTTTGAGAAAAAAAAACTTGCTGCTCTAAAATGTGTTTTCAAATAAATGCACAGCATCTATGCCAAGCTAATGCATTTCCAAACACAGAGCATTTTATTAATAAACATTTAAGTGTTACTAAACTATTTCAATAATCAGTCGCTCCTGTTCAGCTTCTGAAAAACGTTAAGGAAAAATGTTCATTTAAAAAAAATAATAAATCTCTCTTTTTTGTGCAATTTTAATTACTTATAAACACTGAAAATTGTTCAGATCATCAGTCAGCAAATAAGTCTGTTTGAAAATTAGACCACAAATACCCCAAACTTGTTTGTGACAAAATGGATTTATTTGCATTTGAAAATTAAAGTTTGCATTACTTTAGAGCATATTTATCAACATAATACTCATCCATCCTGAAGATGATTTTATGCAGAAACCCTTAACAAATTAAATTAAATTAAATATCAGTGAAAAACAACAACAGAGCACATTAAAAGCTTTATGCAACCTCAAACAAAAAAAGAAGCTGACTAGAAAACAGGTAACATCACAGTGTGGTACTTTGGAGTGCTCTTACATTGTGTCTAATGTCTTTATTTACTCCCCAGCCAACCAATGTGCACCCCAAGCCCTCACCCCTCCTCCTTACAGCAGTTACATGTCACCACTAATGGACATCAAGTGCTTCCTTTTTGCAGCTCTCTTCTGGACATACATTAGAGACAGAAAACCCATTTCTCCATCCATAAATAGAGCACATACAGCTACACACACACACACACACGCACCCACACACCCCCGATATTCAGGCCACTCACTTTCTATAGTGACAGCAGGATGGACTTAACAACCCAAAGATTGTTAACAAGTTAAAAAGGAAGAAATGGCAAAACGAGGATTAAAAGGATATTGTGCAGATATGTTATTAACTATATGTTAGAAGTTAAAGTGATTTAAACACAAAACCTGCATTAAAGGTATTAATTGTGTAATTTATAACTAAGCAGACTTGTTGCACATTTTTTTAAAAATTTACTTTTAAATTATTCATGATTCACATGATTAACTCAGATTTTTATTAACTAATTCATGTAATTCTGCATTTCATATCCCAAGTGTAATCATTTATATGTTTTTGTAATTAATAATACAAAATTACCTCCTGGATGATGAATTTTAAGAAAAACACCCAACATGATGTGAAAGCAAACATTTAATGAACAAACCTTTTTGGACATTTTGCAGTGCATTTCTCTTCTTCCTAATTATATCTTGATCCATCCCAGTCTTGTGAATACTTTTATTGGTAAGAAGAAAAAAAAAGAAAAAATTAGCTCTTAAGTATTATGTTTATAGAAGCCAAAAAACACCTCAGAAATTGTGAAGGATAACCACACAAGTTCTCCAAGTCCAAAAAAAGTTTATTTCAGCTTTGCTTGTCCTGAATGTTCATCAGGCTGGTGTGTGACTTTGCTCGCTTGGCTGTAAAAAGACAAAACAGATACAAAATCTTTTTTTTAGAAAAGCAGAGATGATCAAAAATTAATTTTGGAAACAAAACAGGAAAGAATCTCAACCTCAATAAAATGTATAGTTTTATAACATTGATGCTTTACAGGGCTAGATCTGCATACAGTACAATTATTGACTAAAGGAAAAGCTCATCTTTAATGTGAGCATTTTCACCACGTCAGTAACTCCTGTTACTTCTATTCAGGAGAAAAATTGTTACCTTCACGTATTAAATTTTATTTTATTACATTTCATCATCTTAATTTGTACTAGTGTGCTATGCTTACCTGTTGGAATTGGGAAACCACAGATATCAATTTTTAACCAAAATATAACAGTAACCAATACAAGAACCATCTACATACACATACAAACTAAAACTCTTCTATAATCTATAATAAAATCCACAATATCACAGTCAATCCACCCCTCCCAAATCTCAACCACAAAGACCCCAAATCCCTCAAAAAACCCAGTCAAAAAATCTCCCTGCGTGTGACAATGGCTGAATTAAGCTGGTTACTCACGGTGTATGAGCTTGCGTTTCTTTTGTTCCGAGTGAAGGAAGCTGCTCAAGTAGAAGATGATGGGCAGGAAAAGTATAAAACTGGACACAGCAATGATAGGAATCGTCTCCTCGCGAGGTACGGAGCAAGCGAAGTTCTTGCTCCAGAGTTTGCGGGTCATATTCATCTGAAACGAGTCAACGGGTTCAGTCACAGCAGACCTCATCAGTCCTAGAACAGCATTAACTCAACCTGATCAAACCTTCCCTTCAGATGAACATCTACTTTCTGCTGCTGTTGTAGTTTTCTAACAGTCTGAAGTGCTACTTGTTCCTAATCTTAAGTGGAATGTAATTTTCTCTTGATGTGATACTCCTTATTTTATTGAGTGCAGATCAGTTTAGTTCTTTTATTTTTCCTCACACCTGACTAACAGTAAGTAGTTCAGAAAGTAAAAAAGAAAAAAAAATACATGTTAAGACATCTTCCTGTAGGAGGTGCAGTTTTCCCACTTCATAATAAAGACTTTTTCCCCACATCATGTATAAATACATACCGAATCCTCCAAGTCAATACACAGGGTGCTATTCTTCTCCATTTCACTGTACAAGTCATTCAGTCCCTTATAAGCATTTTTACAGTTTTTGCACAGTTCTGTATGGTTACCCTGTATGGAAGAGTGTAGAAAAAAACATCACCAGAGTCTATTTATGGAACAAAATATATGTAAAAGAAAAAATGACAGATAGACAACCAGATCAAGTCATACCTCTTTATACTTCTCAAAACACGTGATGGTTTGATTGAGAAGAGTCAGGTAGTAAAGTGTGTCATTGTTTGGGCCTTTTAAATCTGTAGTGACACATTCTGTAAAATAGTATTTAAAAAAATTAAATAAAAATTAGCTAAACAGATGTAAGATGCATTACAGCATGTGGAGGCATTTTATAACATGTCTCATAAGGTTTTCAAATGATAATGACAGGTGGGATGATGACACAATTAGTTCATAATGAGATACTGACAAATATTTCGAAATACAGCAGATGAGTTAGTTTTTGTGTATTTTTATGACTTGTTACATTTTGGGGTGTTTAGTGTTGTATTGAAGGAAAAATAAAGTGAATACACTCCAAAGTTAATAACATAAATGAGGTTAATATTGAGACACTAATAGGAGAATTAGCTTTCTAAACCTAATTTGTGTTTTTTTTTTTTTTCTTTTTTGAAGCATTTCTGTTTTGTTTCTACTACCAAATCTCTAAATATAACTTCTCCAACATTAGGAGCAGAACTTTTAGCTTTTTAATCTCATAAATGTAAAAGCAGTGTGACTTGTCTTCATTGCATTTTCAGGAGAAGTTTCATTGCATTAGCAACATAATATTCTTGTACTCTACATCTGGTCACACTATAATGAGTAGAGGAACTAATGTTACTGGAATTTAAATCAACAGTCTAGATTGGTCAGCAAGGGAACTCACACCTTTGGGACATTTTTCATGTGACAGTCACAAACTTCAATGTATTTAGGAAGAAAATTTCTAGTCAGAAAAGCCTAAAATTGAATTTTATGGCAGAAAGCTGGTTCTATTTAGTGTTGACCCAGCGGGACTAACTACGAATGCTTGCCACACGTCCATATTTTTATTTATTCAATGAAGAAAATCTTTATAATTTTTCCTCCACTAAGCAATCATGCATGTCTATCAGTTGCAGTTGAGGCAACAGTAAATGTGCTCCCTGAAACAATGCCTGGCATTCTTCTGCCGACAATAATTTGTAAGTAAATCTACCATATCTGATCCAGTTATAATCATTTAATTTTATCCCAGCCCATGCATTTTCAGCCCACAGTTGGAAATTCCAGTCATTACAATCTGGGTCACATGTTTATTGTTTATAATCCTATAAATCTATTGCTTCAGAACTTACGTTTACAATTAGATTTTTCCCAAATGGTATCCTGGTCGCTGTAGAGAAGGAAGACGAGCATCAGTCGATCACTGCGCAGAATGCTGTCCCTACAGCTCACATTACCAGGACCCAACTGAAGAGACAAGCATTCAGGTTAGGTATACGTGCAAAGATATATTTATTTGAGCGTTCTAATACATTTTTATTACCGATGCAATACAATAACATGACAGGGAAATGGGCGCTTCCTCATATTTCACAGTCACATTACTAAACTCGTGACTGAGTCGACAGCGCATGAGCAAATCCAGCTGAGAGCTTAAAGTTAAATCATAGAAGAGACATTTGTGTTTTATTTTATACCTGTACTGATGAGATGTTCAGGAAGACTTCGGAGAGGCTGCTGTACCCTGGGGAGCAGTTCTGGCACACTCTGACGGGTCGAGCAGCAGGAACCAGGCAGTTCACATAAGCTACATACCGCTGACCGAAAAGCCGGAGCAGCTCTGTGCAGTACTCGCTGATCTCCAGGTCCTCAGGGAAGGAGGACAGCAGATTGATGGAGTACGGAGAGTCCACAGCAGGCTTGTAAACAGGCGAGCTGACCACAGCAGAGGAGCCGTGGCTTTGATAACTGGGAGCTTGTTGAGGGTTTGCAGCTGAATCCGAAGCGGTGACGTTCACGGCATCAATAAGTCCGAGAGAATAAATATTTAGAATTATAAGTAGAAGACCCAGCTCATATCTGTGCAGCGACATGGCTGCAAAACTGTTTTGTTTTGGGCCGTCACTCCAAACAACCCATGACTTCCTCGTTTTCAACCAGCACGGTCACGTGACTTGTGATGTGAAGTCTCGCGAGAAAGGCCCGGGTCAAAGTAGTTGAACTACAAGCCGGATAACAGTTTGAGCATAGATAGTCAAAAGTGCATCAATTCAGTAAATAAATGAGAAGTTAATTAAACCCATTAAATATGTGATAATTTAAATAAAATCCGAAATAAAGACAATACATAAACTCATTTAATAAAATCACTGCTATTATTTCAAATAACCTGCTGGTTTTAGCAGAGATAGTTTTAATTTCTAGTTTGCTTTTTACGCACAAATACACATGCACATTTTATTAACTGTACAGTATTATTTTTCTCATACTGTAAATTTGCCATTTTGTACAGCTTTTAATTCTTATTGTTCCGTTTTTACATTTCCTGCCACAGTCTGCTGTTGTGCAGCTTAATTTTCTCACTGTGGGATGACAAACTATATTTTTATTTTATTTTTACATTTTTCAATCAAATATAAATTTTGATTCCAAAGAGACAACCAGGCATTCAGTTTTTTTGATATGTGCAAATATATATATATGTACTGTATATATATTATTTTTAATTTATTTTTATTAATGCTACAATTAATAATGATTCTGCCATACATGACGGGGAAAATGGAGCTTCCTCAAATTTTATAGTGACATTGCCAAATTTGTGACTGAGTAGATAGCTGAGAGCTTAAAATTAAAACACATAAGAGACACTTGTGTTTATTTTGTACCTGGTCTGATGAGATGTTCAGGAAAACTTCAGAAAGACTGTTGTAACCTAGGGAGCAGTTCTGACTCACTTTGAGGTGTGCCGTTTTTATGTGATATACGAAAACAAAGCTTAACTGGGGGACCAAAACTAAACATGTCACCTGTGTGTAACACACATGGCATGTCAACAATAACGTTTTAAACAGATTTAGGACAGTAAATAAAACGCAATATTCGCAATATTTGAATATTTCATACATTATTGACCAGTTAGTCATCTGAAATTGGAAGAATATGGCACAACTTGACACCATACTGCCATCCTCCTAAACTGAGCATAAAAAACATTAGTCAGAGCAGCCAAAAAGATCTATGTCCTGGAGGAGCTGCAGAGATCTATGGGTTGCACTGTCAAGGGGACCACCATTAGCTGCACTCTCAGAAATAAAAAACAAAGCCATTATTGAACAAAGCGATTTATTCTTAAAGTTAGCAGAAAATCATGTGGAGGACACTGAGCAAGCTGCACAAATGAACTTTTTGTCATACATGTAAAACAACTGATGTATAGCTAACACTGCAAATCATCCTGAAAATACCTTCCCAACTGTCTCTATCTATCTATCTATCTATCTATCTATCTATCTATCTATCTATCTATCTATCTATCTATCTATCTATCTATCTAT
>CAEFZY010075742.1:0-16374 GCA_903066815.1 Brachyrhaphis roseni
CTATCTGTTGTGTCTCAGGTAATGAATGTATGTCTCTGTTCTTCTGCAGTTTTGTTGTTATTTCACATGCTGTTTTCTTCTTTTATTAAACCATGTAATTTCTGTGACGTCATCACGCATTGTTGTACTCCATTGTGACCGGCACGTCGCTCTCCGAGAGGACCCGGATTTAAGAGAGAGAGAGAGCCTGACTTTTTCTAAAAGTTAACTTATTTAAATACTCTTTTTCTTAACAACGCTGAACAGAGAGTCTCTAAAACACACTTTATAAAACTTTCATTGTATTTGTGAAAACACAAAGAGCAGCAATGTCAAAGTTTTAAAACATTAATTCACTATGTAGAATTAGACACACAGAAAACTCTAATATAAAGCCTGAATTATTCACACATCTTATAAACTAAGAAATCATTATTAATCTTTAATGCAAATAGCAAAAGTAGATTGTTAGATTCCTAAAAAAAACAAAAAAAAACCAATTCTGCAATCTCATCTATTTTTATCCATTTAAAACAACAAATTCAACATATTGGAAAAATAAAAAATTCCCTATATATCATATTACCTATATCATATGTTTTAATGGCAGATTTGACTCCATATGAAATCAATGAATTCTTGACTAAACTGCATTCCCTGTGCAGCAGGTCTGATTTAAGCCATTTAAACTCATAAGGTGGAATCTGAAAAATGTATATGTGAGGTGATTATTATGTTCTGCTTGATACATAATGTAGCCGGTGGCTGATGAGTAAGACTCAGACCAAACTTGTTATCGCTGTAGTCAGAGCTCAGTATCAATGACCATGGCCACTTTGCTTTTTGTGTGGAGGTTGCATTTGCGATGCAGACAGATGTCACCTTAGGACGAGTGTGGGCGTTGGTGTGTAGGTGTTAGGCAGGAAAACAGGAGAGTAAGAGGAGGACAGGGCTACAAAAAGTGAAGGTTGTGACAAAAGTGAGTCAGCCTGTGAAAAGGACCTGGTTGCTGTCTTTTCTCTTTTTTTTCCCCGTCCTTATCACCCTGTGTCAGCTCCATGAGTATTTATTAGCACAATTTTTCTAGGTAGTTTTGCCTGATATCTAAACAAGCTGCACAAAGGGAATTTAATTTTGAAATTGCGTCATAGTGCCTAGCAAACGCCTTCATAAACCTTAAACTTTTTTCAGATTTTGTCACAAACTTTAACGTAATTTATTTAGATTTCACAAGCAAAGTAGTGAAGGAAAATAATGCCAGGTTTTGACATTTTGTTTCATTAAAAGTAACCTTTTAATCTACCACCCCTAAACAAACGCTTGTAAAAAATAATTACCGTAAATAGATTCTTCCAATGTGTAGTGTAATCTCTGCACAGTTCCTTTGGGAGAAACTGTCCATGCAACTTACTTTTGCATACAGAAAAAAATATGGTCTCCATGGAGAAATTGCAGAGAAGAAAGGCATAGAAAAGCCCCTGTGGTCTTGACAGAATCTCTCTGTTGTTCTTCAGGGACTGGAAAGCCGGTTAGAGTTGATGGGAAGATTAATGGAGGTAAACACTGGGCAATCCCAGAAGAAAATTTGGCATATATTTACCTGCCAGCAGGACAAATACCCCAAAGAGGCACCAGCAACATAATATACCTGCTTAGGTCAAAACAAATTAATATATTAGAACGACCTAGTCAAAGTTTAGACGAATCCAATTGAGATGCTATTGCAAGATTGGAAATGTGCCGTCACATACACTCTCCGTTCACAGTGACCAATGTTGGATTTTATTCTAAAAGAATGAACAAAAGTGGAAAACCATGCAGAAATAAATAGACACAAAGTGGTTACAGCTTTTATTGCAGCAGAATGTGGTTTCATAAACATTGTGTTTGTCTTTCTCACCAAGTCCAAATAAAATATGTTGAAGTTTATGGTTGATATGCGACAAAATGCGATTTCCAAGGCTGTACAAAATAGCTTATATTTTGCTGCTTTTCTGGCTTCACTCCGTCTACGCTTTTCTCTTTTGTGGGTAAACGTCAGGTGGGAAAGGCAGCCGTAATGGTGGTGCCGAAAGAGACTGTTGATTGGAGGGCATCTTTGTGTCTGGCTAAATGGAATTGCTGAGGGCTGGCACTCACATACTGTACCTGATTTCAGCAGAGGAAAGCTGTAAAAGACATATCCCCACTGATGCCAGAAACAGGCTCATTTTCTCACAGAGATGAAGAAGAAAAAGGATATATAAGAAAAAAAAAAAAGCGGAATTCCTTTCAACCTGCATCCGCTCCTCCATGCTGAGAACAAGGGAGCCTTTCACTTTGATTGGAGCTTTCAAGCGAAAGCAAGAGTGAAAGAGAAGCAGGCGAGCAAGAAGAGGAGAAGTGAACAACCCAGCGAGCTTGGTTTGGGAAGTGTTTCATCACTCAGTGTTTTGTGAAACTGTCCCACCGCTCGGGCGCTGCGACGCCAACCTGCTCTGAGGAAAGCTTCCAGCAGAGCGCAGTCTCCTGAGTGACGGTCCGGAAAGATGCAAGGAAGCACAATTGGGAGGTTTTTGCATAATGCTAAGGGCGTTCATGTTGGACAGCTCTTAAAAGGTTCAGGCTTCACGTCGACGTTGAATTGGTTCGGATTGCCGTCGTCCTCAAACTTTAGCTTTCATGCTGAAGCAACCCTATCAAACCTGCTTTTGGATGCTGTTTTATGTCCAAACTCTGTTTTTGTTTTGAACCCTAATGGGAAGCCTTCCTCCCTGCAGGAGACTTTCTTTTGCAAAAGCTATGTTTTGAGTAATGATTCAACTATTAGCTGCCAAACTGACCCAGAGATGTGTTCTTTATGTTTTCTTAGTTTTTCACCTCAGTTCTCAGTTGGTGGGGATTGAATGTGCCTCTGTCTGTTCAAATAAAGTCTTAGACGTGTCTTTTGTGCAGGTTTTTACTATGCATGAGTTGCAGTTTAAGAAAAAATACTTTAGACTTGACAAAAGCCGAGTCCTGGGACTCCAGTCATGGGAATAATTTCAACTCATATTTAAGGGATAAAGTAAGTTGATGAGAGCAGATAATGTAAGAAAATTATTGCTCACTGGTTGTCACAATTACTGCTAGCTAGAATTTAAGTGAGGCTGCAGCTCTGAGAGAAGTGTGTGCATTCCTCTGGTTGAAGGTGTGATTGGTGTGGTAACCACATTTGGCTGAAAATAGTGCAGAAACAACTTGCTTTAATGGATGAATAAATTATTGACCAAACTAATAACACCATGTTCTCTTGCTGATAAACAAGTATCTTCAGAAAGCTCCATATAGTTTTATTTTTTTAAAATAGAAGAACTTGGGGCATGTTTGCTGTTTAGACTGGGCTTTTAAAGGCAGATTTAGAAATATTGTTTTCAGAAGTCATTCAAGGGTTTCCTAATATTCTTCCAAATCCTCCTACTGAAATAAAGGAGCTTCTAACTCTTTTATGGTGTGTTATATAGTAACACACGTTTCTAATGAAATAATAAAAAAGTGAGTTGCTCATCTGTTAATTGAAGTTTTTAAGGACGGTGATTTTATCTTGGTTGATAATCTGCAGAGGTTCTGCTCATGCTTTCAGTTCATTTTCTGTAATCTAGACAGAAAACATCTTAGTGATGTTCAGTCATTTGAGACTTGACTTCTTACCTTCCATCTCAGACCTAAATGGATCCACCTTTATGCCAGGCTTAAGGCATTACCCATGAGCACAGACCCAGCTTTAGGTCTAACTCAGACCGAAGTCATTGAACAATCGCCACTGTTTCAAAAATAAGTAAATATTGTTCCGTAAAGGTTAGAGCGAGCCCCGTCTGGCTGTCTCTTACTCGTCCTTTTTCAAGGTGAGCTCCCTCGTGTGATTATAATTGAAAATTAAGTCTTTGCCGCAGTATAATTAAACTGTGACCTTTGAACCCAAATGAGCCCTCGGATGCATATTAAGAGATCTGGGGATCTGGACGTATTAACATACTCGCTCACACAAGAAGACGCGAGCACGCACTCGCGTCTCGCCCACATCCAGTCACGAGGCAACAAACAGCGACAGCTCCTTAATTATCACCTTGCCTGAGTCGTTAAAGAAGACAGTCTTCCACCTTTTGATTCGCACAGTTTGCAAGTTTGGGTTAGCATCTCGTTTATTTTTAATCAATTATCAGGTTGCGCCATAAAAGGTGCAGGAAATAAGGAGGGGAAAAAAAGGGACTTCAAGGCTTTTGCTGGGGCTAATTTGGGATGCTTGGTTAAGTCTGAGTTTAGGGAAATTCAGTAGGCCACGACTGCGTAATATTCCGACACCGCCTTCTTTTCATCTAACGGGCGCATGCATTACATTTTCGGCAGCTTAACTGAAGCTGATTAGAAAATGTAAAACCAGCTAACCTTGTAATATCCCTTTCATGAACTGAATACTTACCACTAAATCTGACTCCTAACCGCCTTGCTCTGCAGAAACAAAATGAAATGCTCCTCTTTCTACTTACACTTTTATGATTCTTAATGACTCGTGGATTAAAGTGGACAACATTTTGATATGTGGAACAGGCAAAAAAAAAAAAAGTGCCAGGAGGCTTTCAACAAATGCAATCACCAATGGATTTTGGTGAGAAATGAATCTTTTAGTACTGGTAATATAAATCTGATAAATGATTCTGAATCTTGGGATTTTTTATTCATAAGGAATTATCCATTAGTATAATAAAGCACTCTTTAATTCACCGTAATACGTGTCATTTCCCTTCTGTGGCTCTCTAATTTAGAACAATATTTCTCAAAGCCGCAGCCAGGTGTTGAACTCTGAGAGATGTGAGGAGGGAACAGGCTGAAAAGTGACGCGTGCTCCCTGCCCTGCACATCATTTGTTTCAAATATGCCTGAGTCAGTGTGAGATTGTCAAGATTTAATGGGATTTACTCCAAACTAAATAACAACAATGTCCAGCAAATGTTTAAATTAAGAAATGTAGAATTTATCTGAGCAAAACTTACACTGAATTTACACTGCCAGTAAAATAACTTCACTCTTAGATTATTTATGTTAATGTTTCTGCATAATTATCTACCTTGAATAACCAAGCGGTGTTGAAGTGCTTCCTTTGCACAATATTATCTTTCTGTTGACACCTAGTTACAACCATGTTTTAAATTATTTGATATCATTTTTGCAACATTCTCCTCCATGCAAAAAAGAAACCATGAGAGTGGGAGACGAGACACGAGTAACATGTGGACTCAGAGCACTGTTGGCATTTCCTTCAGAGCTGTCGATCAACGCTAAATTAAAAGGGTTATTTGATTTTATTTTTGGCTTTCACTAAAGAACGCAAGATGTGTGAAACCTTAAAATGTTGTGTCCTCTCTCCCTCATGTATCGTTCCACCCCTACTTGATAGGAAACCGTTGACATTGTCAAGTTTAAATTAGAAACGTACCTTCATAACCGGGCTTTTACTTCTCCTTGGTTGATTATATTTCATTTCATTTATCATAACGTTTTGGGAATGTTGTAATAAATTATGGATTTTATAGGAATTTGTGAATTTAGGTTGACACTAGCTAGCTTTTTGGCCTCCATCATCATCGGCACAAAGCCAGGTTCGCAGCTCGATTGTTTCGCAGCAAGTTGCCCCAAGCAATCCCCTATATATTATAGTTGTTTCAGTCTTAAATTTAATTCAAAGTGGCATTAAAATAAGGTATTAAAATGTCTTAAATTTGAGTTCCTTAAGCCTACATATTCCCCATACATTTCATTGTAGGACGGATATTAGCTTTGTCCATCCTTTCAAACAAACTGGGGAAGAAGGGTCATAAACATGTAAGCTTTCAGGTCAGCATTATCTTAAGTTGTACAGCACAAAATCCCCCACTTAGGCAGAGAGGAGGTCTGTGTTTAAAAGAACATCACAACAGCTCTTAATCTCCGCTATGAACAAAGGCAGAGCCAAAAGAAATCGATAGCATTAGAATGTAGTAGTTTACTCCCACTTATCTCTGTCTCATTGTGAAATATAAGGCAAAGAAGAGAACGGGAGCTTTTAAAAGATGAATGCAGATTGAAAGTCAAATGAGAGCAAGCTGTATTTTGCTGTGTGTGTGTGGAAGGAGCTCTGTCTTGGGTCCACAGGAGCTCAGGGAGCCGTTAGTGCAGCTCAAGCCCAGCCATGCAACCTAATGTCCCAATTGGCCGCCTCAACCAGTCAACCATTCCACCACGGAGTGAAATCTTCTATCGATTGGATTTCGCGCCGAAGTGATTTTCCTGCAGCTCAACCTTATTCACCGACTGCATGCGAAATATTTCAATGACATATTACACTTCATTTTGTATCCCTCGCCTCTGTCCACTTCTGCACACAGCCGCCTGCGCAACAGGAATAAATCACTTCCCGGCTAGCTTATTACATGAAATGAAGGAATTCATCATGGTGACAGTTGGCCGTTGCGAGGCATTCGCTGTGATTTATCTGGTCGAACTTGATTGATTCATTAGCACAGTGAACATTGCTATACTGTGGGGACACTGAGGTGCGCCTTGCTGTGTGCCGCTGCACATCCTGGAAGAGTCCTGCGTCCAATGTGAAGGTCTAGGCTGCTCCTCCTCTTTATTAATAACCCATCACATCACCTGTCCTTGGATACGAAGCTCTAAGACTGTATTCTGACAAATAAGATCAGGTCCCCTAATTATTATATCTATGTATGCCGGTGAATTTAATGGAGTTTTTGCTGAAGGATTCTGCAGAGTAAAGTGCTACACACAGGACCAAATTATCTTCTATTCTTTCATAAAGTTGTACCATGCTGCCTGGAGTTTAAAGACTCTTGCTTAACAGATCTGGGTTTTACAGCACAGTACATTTTTCTGTATTGGTCAATGGTTTTTGCTTTTGCCTGACCTAGTTCCTGTATGACCAGTTATGTCCGTCAAGATTTAAGTATATGAAATGGCCGGTTTAAATTCCAAGTCTTCCAGTGAACTGCGCTGCAGACTAAAAATATTTTATTTTCAATCCATGACAGCTTTTGGAAAGGAGTTTTCAAACTGTGGGATACAGTCGGACAGGACACAGACGTCCTAATCTAATTGTCTTGCATTTTTTTGTACAAATGCAGATGTCCACAAACATTGCATAAAAAGACAAGTATCCTCTTAGTTTGATGTCTTGTCATTAATTCAGTAAGGTTGTTTAGGATTCCCAAAATATTTCAGTAGACAGAATTTTTTTTTTTAGGAAATTTTTAATGACTTTCTTCAACCCTTAGTACTTTAAGTGGAAAACAAAAGGATGAAGGTATGAAAGACTAGAGAGTGTTAGAAAGATGAAATCTTAGACCATCACTTGATGGTTTATCCACCCAACATGAGCACAGATCTGTCTGCAAACCAGTGTCACTTGACCTTGAGACGTAAAAGGACATGGAGTAATTGTCCCAAACTTTGGTGAGAACCTTGTGGAAGGAAAGTCAAAACACACAAATCATCCAGTTTATACAAGCATCACATCAAACTATAGGGAATTATATACTCTGCTTAATTTCTGAATTTGAAAAAAAAAAATTAATTTATTGTGTTCCTGTCCAAAAAATAAATCCCATCTTCTTTTTCTTTTTATCATTTTCATTAAAAAAGACCCTCTGAATTGGAGCTTAAAGTTCTTTTAATCATCAATATTTGTTCTTTTTTTCACGATTAACATTTATTCCTCAAATTTCCAAACACAAAGGTAATTTTTTTTCTGCTTTTATTCAAATTATTAAATTTTTCTATTGACCTCTTTCAATTCTCATAATTGTTCCTGCAGGACGTTCAGTGCACCATCATTCAGGAGTAAAACCATTACTGCACAAGATAACAGGATTTTCTCTTCTCCTACAGCTCTCGTGAACATGCTTGTTAGAGAGCGAGAAACTTCTAGAGCACTCAGGTTTAGAAGTAAAAATTATTCACACAGCTTTCGTTGCTTAGATTTGCACTCACAGCTCACAGCTGGCTGCGCTGCCGCTAACAACGCAAACTTAACAGCTGATATGACTACAGGGGGTGTTCATGAGATTTGCACAACTCTTTTGGTGAGCTGACAATGTTAAGTAGGAGATCCTTCATTAATTCTGATTTACTATGAATGCCATAAGAGCTCATCAGAAACACTGTCAACCCCCAAATGAAATATGACAACCTGAAATCTCTTGCTCGGGGCAAAGAACACACTTGTTAAATCAAAACATAAAAACAAGCATGTTCAACTTGTTAGATTTTTTTTGTTTTTGTCTTTAATGTGTCCTTTTTTTGTTGTATCTTTGCTAAGCACATAATTACCAGAATAAAATGTTGTTAGGAAGTTATTACTACATTTTTTATCTGCTATTTTCTATCTAGAGTCATGTCACCCAATGGCATTCACGCATAAAGCTGAGCCTGTAAAAAAAATGTTGTGAGGACATTCCTGTACTGGCTAGATATTTTGGACCCAGAGTTAGCTTAGCTGTGTTTACTATGTCAATATTTTCATTTAATAGTTAATATTGTACAAGAGTTTTACTCAGAAGCATGTTAATAATGCAATGATGGTGGCGATAGTTTAAAGAATAATTTGCCTAAAATAAATCTCTCTGTAGAACTTTTTCAGGAAGCTTTCTGAGCTTCTCCTAGGAAAAACTGGTTATTTTCGCCATGTTGTGCATCAGCAGAAGCCATACTTGTATGTTTTTTTGTTATGGACACTCATGGACATCTTATTGTGGTTTATTAAGTTCCAACAGTCCCTGCTTTTATTTATCCAAGGAAAGATATGTTAAAACTCACATTTTAAAACCAAGTGACCTGTTTAAATTCAAAAGACTTTGAAAATGAGAGTTAAATAGTTCTTTTGAATGGCTTTTCAACCACATTTGCACACCATTACAAGGGTTTATTTGACCATGTTTTCACATTTTGCTTTGTCAGACACATTGTACCATTGTTTAGACTGAATATCATGCCTTTTTTATGCCTTTTCAACAAAAATACTGCTTGGTGGTGGACCCTTTTTCTTCAACTTTCCAACATTGCGTCTTTAACATGTAATCAAGATCACTGCACGGGCTCTGAAATGTCCATTCAGATGTTTTATTGCACTTTGAAATTCTGCATACAAGAATGTCAGAGTTGGAAAACCAGATGTAAAATATGCCCCACTGTGTTACCCATTGATATTTCCTCTTATCAGAGCCCTCCAGCAGTCGCCTGCTATGGTGTATAGGCAAGAGGAGGCATGTCAAGCTCTGCTTGTGGCATCAGCAAGAAAGCTACACCGTCCTCTGGGGGCCAGATGCCAAATATGGGGGTGATTAATTAAATTCCAAAGGAAAAAAAAAAGGTGGGTCTGAAGACATTTATAGTCTGAAAAGAGTTGGCATCTATCTCCTCTGCAGCCAATCTGTAAAAGAACGATATGAGACATTTTAAATATATTCAAACCAGCTGCTGCCGCATCCAGCTGAGCATCTCAGTATGTCTGCCTGTTTGTAAAATGTACAGCTGAATCAAAATGTCATCTACTGAAAAAAAATTGGTTAATAATTGAGACATCCCATCGGGTCTGTAGAGATAAGCAGAGGAGTGTCACTCCACAGTAACTAGTGGGGATTTACTCTCCTCCTGTTGTGATCAACCATCTGTTGCTGAGCTCTGAGACTCACAGCTTAATTTGATTTTTGTGCAGGAAACAGCTGGTAAATATTGTTATTGCATTTTCTTCGGTTTAGAGTGCATAGGTGTTGACGGATCGGAGCAATAACGCGAAAGTTAATGTACAAATTACCCCAGGACATAATTAATCTTTTGCAACATTGTCGACCTGAAGACAAGCAGCACAAATTTATTAGTTTTCATTTCAAATCATTCGCTGGCGCTGATCTGAACGCTTATGTTTGAAGCTTGATTTTAAAAATGAAAACTAATGAAAGGGGTTCGCTTCTGTTGGCTTCAATGACTTTAAAGGTCTGGGTGAAAAAGATGGGAAAGAAGTTTGTTAACACTTTATTTGAAGGGATGTTCATGAGACTGACATGACTCTATCAGGAACATGAAGGAGTCTTTATGAATGTTTATGACTGTTGTCATGACGTGTCATTCAGTAAATATTGACACTTTAAATGCAAAGTTGCACTAAAAGTTGCATCGAAAGTCAACTGTCAACTTTGCATTAAAGAGTCTTTGTTTACCAAATAATGCAAAGTTGGCACTTTTAGTTGACTTTTGATGCAACTTTTAAAGGAATTTAAATCTGTTAATCTGTCAACATGTCCATCCGTCTGCCCGTCCTTCTGCATATTCTCTGTTTATCCATCCATGCAAAGGCGTCTTTTCCTTTTCTTTTCTTTTTGTTTTTTTTTTACTGCTTCCTAATTTAAAACGTAACCATTGTAGAAATATAATTGTCATAAAAGTCCACAGTAAATTTCCAGGCATTTTAAGTTACCTAACAAAGTAATTAGAGCTCTAGACATTTAAGTTCGGAAAAGACTGAAATTATGACACGACAAATAGATGTGAACCCAGTTCTATGTCTATTATCTTTAAAAAAAAAGATCTCCGGAGGTGCACTAAACCTTGACGAATTATTGCTTCCGACGAGGAGCAAGAGGATTCAGCAACACCTTAACTCGTAAACCTCACTGCTGGAGGTTGTCCTTAATGAGAGACCTGAGAGGTGAGGAAGGAAGGCGGGCGTAAAGCACAGTGAAAAAGAGTCGCTCCGAGAAAAGTATTAAAATGAAGGATAGCTCGGCACGACGCGGCCCCGCGTGCGCACGTGTGTGTTCGCGAGACACTGTGAAGAGTTGATGAGTCTGTAACAAGCGGCTTCATCAGAGTGAGGAATGAGCTGCCAAGTGGGATCTTTCTTTTGACCTACCTTGGAGAGCACTGGCTGGATGGATGGACAGATGGGTGGATGGATAAATGGAGGGAGACAGAGAAGAGAGAAATAGGGGAGAGGTGCAACGCAGAGGCTGCTTTCTTCATTGCCTGTCAAGGCGGCGTCGGTCTGGCAGAAAACCATCACTTATCTTCTCGCTCTGATCCCACAGTCACGACTTGGAGCATCACCAGTACACAGGCAATGACCAGGGAAATGAAGCAGCAGACATGATGGATAAAAAGCATGCCCACTGCCGCTCCTGGCGCCGAATCAGCTTTATCTTTTTCAATAAATTGTTCAGCCTAGGAATGAAAAGTAGATACCAGAGTGGGAAAGTAGTTGAACTGGACCATTATGTGCCCTGAAAGTGTGTTTACTCTTTTCTTCAACTCCACAGATTAAATATTCGCTAAATGTCAATACAATTCAGTTTTTCAACAAATGTACTTTTCTTTGAGGGAATTTGTACTTTTTATTTTTATTTTTCCCCTTTGGTTGCTGTCTAGCTCTCTCCCGCTTCCTGCGTTTTTTCTTTTTCTCCATTTTTTCCTCTTGGTCACAAGCCTCGGCGAAGGCGTTGCGCCGGCATTTGCATGCACACCGAGTTCAGCCACAATTTGCTGTGGACCCTCACGATTTCACAGTCCACACTGGTGGCACAGATCAAATTTACAAGTATCCAGAGGCGAGACTGGTGGTGAGATTCAGGGATTTTTTTTATTATTATTATTATTTCATCTGCATTCAAAGCTGTGACAGCTGCAATACAATAAGATGCCCAGCATCCCATGTACTGCACCAGAATACTGAGCGTTGACATTGATAGCAGATTTCATGAGATTGTATTATTTGATCACATTGTTGCAAAGAAAAAAAATATGGAGTGAAAAGTAAATATTTGTTTCATTGGGAGTGCTATTTTGTTTGTGGCTTCCTTGGTGTTTACTGTAGATGTTTCAGAACTAGAAGTCTGCTCAAATCTCTGCCTTTCTCTATGAAATTTGCATGATCTTTTTGTGGGAGTATTTACATTTTTCCTCCTCCAAAATACTCAAATTTCACGTTAGACTTAATTGGAAACTTTGAAATGCCCTTAAACAAAAGCCACCGCATGATACGACCATGTGACCAGAATGCTTCCTTGATTTTCTTATGTACGTGTGAGTTTTCTTCGGGTATTGTGAAGACCAAGATTCCCAAAGCCTGATGCTGGCACCACCATAGTCCTTGTAAACAATGTGTGCGTGGGGGTGGGTGTGTGTGTGTGTGTGTGTGGGGGTGTGTGTGTGTGTGTGTCAGGATGGCACATTTTTCATGTTGGCCCACAGGTCCCTCTTTGGTCCCCTTGTTCATGTGTGACTCTCCTGTTCCTTCCCACATCCCCAAAATATGCGTTTGAGTTTGTAAATGTGCATTTCTGCAATACAGAAAATTACCGAGTGTTTTCTTGCATGTAGGAGTTTTCAGGGGGAGTAAAAGCTCAACACAAAGTTATGCCTGTAATCTTTACAATTAATAGGTACGATGTCCAGTGTCATTTATTACAGCTGGTCCTTTAATCTCGTAGGTGGGGGCTAGTTTCCGAGACTGAATCAAATTGCGTTTCAAATGATGACTGATTTCTCTCTGGGGATGATTGCTTTGGAAGATGAAGTGATCACTCTTCTTTCCTTCAAAGGAGAAGAGTTTACTTTTTTGTTGCCTTTGATGGAGTTTAATCGTACAAGAAGTCAATTTCTTCTTTATTAAAATTAAATACAGCTGCACACACTGTATTTCTCACATTTGACTGGATAGAAATGGGCACGACTGGATGTTGGATTATCCTGCTTTGCTTTTTCCTTGTTTATTTGATATGGTTCATTTTTATGTGTGTTGTAACCCTCCCTTCCCACAACAGTAGAAAGATAATAGTGGCTCTTCTCGCTTTTGTGTAACATCAAGATGCTATCTCTGGCGTAAAAGCTTATCAAGTAGAGCATAATGACATTAAGTGACTGGATGGTGTGTTTTGATGGATATTGCTGTGAGTAATCTGATCCTAAATTGTGTTCCAGGTCTCATATTGTTCTGATTTCAGAGTCTGCAAATAACAACACTCCCCCTCTCTGATTCCCAGCCTCCACCAATCTCTTGGCCCGCTTGCAGTCATTTGTCATAGCTATGATGCTTTCCCACAGGTAGCTTAGAAACCCATTTGAGTGTTTCGTGACACAAAAACAGATTATCGTTGTCCAACGTCTGCTTGGCTCACAGTTAACCTGTCGTACATTGTGTTCTTTATTGTATTTTCATTAGGTCCAAATCTGTTCCCTGTTATGGCTAAACAAACTTAACTTGATGTCTCTGTGAAGGTCTTTGAGGGTAATTAGCTTATAAGGTTAGAGAGAAAACAACAGTGAGCGTGGCGAGAGCTTTCTCATCCGATTGTTGGAAGACAATCTAGGACTGCATCAGTGAAGAAGAATCAAATCTTCCATTTTTGTTTTATAGGGAATAAAAATAAAGGAAGAAAGGACAAAAATGTAAACTAAACTAAAATCTATATTTTGTTAAGATGGCTGCTCCACAGGCAAGGCATATGTAAATATGTTAATGGATTTAAGCTTTACCGTAGGTTTTCATTTGTGCTTTTGGTATCATCGGAAACAGTATTCAGAAGACCTGGGGGATCAAAACCAGTAAAATCTGGTAACAATGTACGTGGTCAGGCACTTCCCATATTTAAAAGAATCGAGAATCATAAAGGAAATCCAACAAAAATGTAGGACCAAGCATTGGGCCTTGTGGAACTTCATATCTGTTTACATCCTCAGTTTCCCATGCTTACAAGAAAATCTCTGTCATGTACAACTTGAACCAGTTTTAGAGTCTGCTACAGCTGATGGGCAATGATGAACAATCTTAGGTAATGGTATCTATGTGCTCTGAATAAATCTAAATGGATTTTATTTTAAATGTTACCAATATAAAGTAGGCTAAAATAAAAATATCTATTATTGTTAAACATGGATGCATCAAGGTCGGTTCTCTTTTGATGGGGTTTACCAAAAGGCAATGTCAGAATGAGGCCCAAAAAAAAAAGAAACACACAACCTTCTGAAGAGAATTCGCAAAGTCCAGGAAAGCATTTTCCAAAAAAACCAAAAGAAAAAAACAGAGAAACATTTAAAGCAAATTATGCAGGTATTGATCAAAAAGGTGGGTTGTCTTATGAATCAGGAAATAACTCCTGCAAGCCATGGGATGGCATTGATAAACGGTTACAGAAAAACCCAAAGTTAGAGAAATTTACACTCTTCACATCAATTTTAAAGCATAAATTTTGTCTTAAAAATCCATCTGTGGATTTTTGTTCAAAAACTACCTTGAGAATCCCTTTGTCATTTTGTCAAAATTATTCTATGCCTTTTTTTGTTTTGATGAAGTAAGGTGATTAAGTAATCTATTAATCTAACAAGACAGGAATAGTGTTCAACAGACAAAAAAATGGAGATTAAAGCCCTTTGTAAACACATCACTCTTCTTTGTCTTTCCTTGTCCAAGGTAACCTCCTGTCCTTAGTGCCACAGCAAGCGAGGTCAGCTGCTAAATGTCAAATCTGACATCATTACTCTACTTTGTCAAACAGGAGATAAGTGGTCAGCGCATTGATTTCCCTCACTTTTCTCCTTATTTGCATTGAGCAACAGATGGAAGTCAGTCTTTGAGGAGGAGATCGATGCTCTGCCAAACAATTATCATCTCATGAATGCATGATTGAAAAGCCAATATCCGGTTTGATAAGGCGTATACAGCAAAACACTTTGTCACGCACCCGTCAGGCATTGACACAGGACCTAAAATGGAAGATGCAAGCACTGAAATATAAAATGTTTGCCATTGTGAACAACCACAATGAATATTTGATCAATCGGAAAACAACAAAGTAGACATATTGAAAGAAACACAGAAAATTCTTTTTATTATTGCTATTATTATTATTTACTTCTTATATTTGGACAACAGCCCGGAGCTGGGGCAGCAGTGGAGTCAATTCATTCCGAAAGGTTTTTATTATAACAAATAATTTGAAAAATTCACACATGCAAACATATAAACGAGGTGGATATGAGCTTATTAGCATTTGTTGCAAATGGAATACACTTATGCAAAGTAATGTGAGGGCCTCGCTGCTCTGCTCTACGGAAAGTGGGTAGATTATTTGCACCGTAGAGTGCTCTTTTTTTTACCCTCCGCATATGTTGTGCTGGAAGTTTCTATGTGTGCGTCCGTGATTTGACATTAAGTGCCTGCGGATGCATTATGCAAATTAGATAATACATTGTGACTAATTCAAGTGGATCTCACCTGCCATGCAATGCTGTTCAAGACTCGGCTTGCAGAATTTCTGGTATTCAGACATTTTTGATTGAGATGGTTCACTCTATCTGTCCGTCTGTTTGTCCGTCTCTCCATCTCTTCCTCCACCTCTGTTGCTCTCTATCTCTCATCGATAAAGTAGTTTTCTTGAATTAACAATTTAGCTGCTCTTTTAACTATTCCACCTTCATTTAAAAAGAGCTGTGAACTGTATCTCATGGACACTGAATGGAGGTCATCTGCCACTTGTGCTGCAGAACGCGGAGAAAACATACGCTTTGAGGACGTGTTGGTTTGCAGGAACAAAAGTATAGATGCTTGAAAACATCAAAGTCTTTTCTACAGTAGTAGATGTAATTCTACATACCTTGTCAAACCAGATGTTTGTAACAATCCAAGCGTAAGAAGAATAAAAGACAAATTGCTCAATAAATCATGTGCAACGACAGATTTAACACATCTCTTGTATTCCGAAACCAGTTCCTTGCATTGCTGGGATGTGATTGTTGACCCATTCGTCCTCGTGAACAAGTCCCCGTTTTGGTCACCTCTGACCCGACTGTATTTCACTCACTTTTAATGGAGTCAGTTTTAAGCTATGCAGCAGACTTTGGACCAACTTCAATATGGTTATTTGTCAGCTGTTGAGTCTTGCACAGTGAATATGCATGGAGACAATTAAGGTTGAATGCTTTACCTGTGTTGTTTTTTGTTTTGCATTGAAACATCTTTATCTGCCAATTCCAAGCTCTCAAGTGGTTAGCGGTACTTGGCTTTTGAACAATTTGTTTATTGTTTACGTCTTAGTCAGAAATTGGAGCCGCTGGTTTGTGGTGAAGCTATATCCTTTCTTTCTTTCTTCCTTTCTCTCTCTCTTTTTTTCTGTGTTTCTTTTGTTTTTTTCTTTTTTCTTTCTTTCTCTGACAGTGCTCAAAGGAGCATTCGGGAGTTTATCCAATGGCATCAGTTTGTTTTGCTACAGTGAAGTTGTGAACTTTCTGACAGAGTTCATTGTGTTGTGCTATACCTCGGTGTTAAGAAAAAGAGTTTTGGATAAATTAACTTTGAAAAAAGTCAGGCTCTCTCTCTCTTTTCCTCCGGATCCCAGG
>CAEFZY010075752.1:0-57100 GCA_903066815.1 Brachyrhaphis roseni
TATATATATGTATCTAACAAATTTACTAACCATACATTTTTAATCATATTTTTCAAATCATAAAATCAAATCTGTTATGGGCAACTAAAATCAGAAGGCATGAGGCAGTTTGAAAGTGAGAAAAAAAACATTCTACAATGTGATGTTTTTTACTTATTTTGTACATTGTCTGTGATTTTGCCAGAAGCTAATGCTGTTTGTTGTTTGGTCATGGCATGGAAATGCTTGGGAACTCTTTCTATAAGTTACTGACCTACAATTGGGTCATTTTAATTTTTACAGAATTAAAATGACCTTGTCGTGACTATATGTCAACGTTATTCGACAGGTTTGTGTACACACACAGGACATTTAAAATTGTTACAACTTTGCTCTCAGTGAAGACGTTTAAACTATGACTATATAAGAAAGTTAGTTTGTCAGACATTTCTATGTTGTTTTGGCTTCGTCTCTGAGTGAATAATGACAATTTCTCACCAGCTTTATTCAAATTCATCACAAGGTCTTTTGCTTTTGTTCTGGGGTTGATTTTCACATTTTGCACCAAAATCCGTTCATGTCTGGGGCACAGAATCTGTCTTCTTCGTGAACGGTATAATGGCTGGACACTCCCATGACGTTTATTCACATAATTGTTCAAAATGCTGGAAGGTGTCACAAAACTCATTGAGGTTCACAATCCTCTTCTTGACAAATAGCCTGATTTAATTTGATTTTCCATGATGTCACTCAAGGAAGCAACGTGTTTTAATGTGCTAGATCCATAGACCTGTCTCCAATTAACTCAGCTGCTTGCATAATTATCTGCAGTCTCCCAAATTGTACAGGGCATTGTAATCTTGACTTTGAAGAGTAATAATCTCTCTCTTTTGATGGCATTCAGGAAAAAAAAATCTGACAATTCTAGACCTAAACATGAAAGATTTAGTCTGGTTTAATAGTCTATGAGAGAAAGACCTGTTGTTTCTCTTATATGCTGTAAATATCTGGTGATATTTTAGAGGGATTTCCCTTTTGGAACTGAATGACAAATAAATCAGCAGCTGTGTTTTGAAGTATAAAGGCCAGGTTAAACTGTAATAGTTGCTCTGCGTGTTTTAAATGTTACTTAAACATGGTACCTCCTCCTCCTCCTCTCTCTCCCCCCTCTGTAGCTTTTTTATCCATCCCTCCACGTGGTACAGGAGTAAAGGCAGGGGGTGAAAGAGGGGCATTGTGCTGTGCAGCAGTGGATCCGGGGGTTCATAGTGAGAGAGGGGAGATGCTCACTCAACTGTGTCCAGCTCGCCATTGTCGATGATTCCCCGTCTATTCTCTTCCTTTTAAATAGAGCTCCAGTGTAAGATGCAGGCTTTTTTTGTTGTTGAAGGGGTAGTGGTAGTGGTGGTGGTGGGGTGGGGGGGTTGTATTATGGGCTCGGTGATAACACACGAATTACATACATGGATGTGGAATGGCCCCACTTTGCGCACAACGCTGCTGTTGATAATTGGCCCTATGGAAATCCAAAGGTTAGAAATATTGACTGTGGCACAATGACAGCACCACCAAGTCAGGATTTTATAGAGATCAGGTTATAAGGCACTTTCACTTTCTTTAATAACCTGTTGGATTTGTTTGACTCTTTATTGTAGTTTGATCAAATATTAGATCATTACCATCATGGAATGATCACAGCCTCCCCAATTAAAAAGTCAGCACTTATGTCCTGTTAGATTAGTTGTTGTTTTTTTAGGGCGTCCAGTAGACTTAACGCCTATTGTCACTTTTTATTTATAGTAAAGGTTCGGTGTGAGTGTAAAAAAAAAAAATGGCAAAAATAAAATAAATAAATAAAGCTGAGAGGGAAGGGAAGAGAGAACCCAGGGAGGTTGTGAGTTACACGCTATTGAAATGCAAATATCATAGAACAAGGAGTGGTTCAGTGTGTGTGTATATGCATGCAGCGGAGCAGCAGTAGGAGAGGAGGGGCACAAATTGGACAAGTTTTTTTTTCTTTTTGAAGCTGGGGGGAGGAAGGGGAGAGAGAGAGAGAAGGGACTTTAGAAAACAGCCACACACACACACCGCAGCTCCATATGACACGGTGCGGCCAGGCGGATTTCCATACAGCAACTCTTTTTTTGTTGTTGTTGTTGTCTTTAACTTTCTTCTATGAAATCCGGTGCTGCGGAGATTTCTCCTTTCTCCTCCTTTAAGGTTTTACTTAAGAATTGGTGAAAACTGCACTCTTTTGGGAGATTGACTGCGCGCAGGAGCTCGTTCAAGTGCGCAAAAGGGAGAAAAAAAAAAAAAAAAACGTGCCTGGTGCCATTCGAGCGACTGATGCCCCCCTCTCTGTCTGACTCGCCGTGAATCATGTCACGCCGGAAACAGAAGAGACCCCAGCAACTCGTCAATTCAGATCCGGGGGGCCCGAAGTTGCTGCAAGGTGAGAGACTTACCTTTATCTTGCTTTTGTCGTTTAAGTGTTGTTTTAATTCAGATAAAATTAAGCTATAGAAGAGCAATTCACTTTTAGAGTTGGCAACAAAACTAGAGAGAAACTGAAGAGCACCAATGTTCACGTAATCTTATTACAAACAATGCATCTGAGTTGATGGACCAAGAAAAGTTTACACGTAGGACTTTGGTTTAAATTAGACAGACTGTCTATCTAATTATTTAGTGCATCCACTCCCACTAAAAGAAGCCAGTAAGCATCACTTTGGTGGATGCCTACAAATTTCCTCTCTGTGAAGTGAATAGAGCAGGATTAGCAGACATACGTCTGTGGTCATTTTCAGGAGCTGCCCATCCTTTAGGAAACTAACAGGCTGCTTAAGGCTGACTGCTGGAGCTCTTTTATTAGCATGAAGCACTCACAATAACCTGCGTGGTCAGGGGGAAGGGAAGGCAGTCCTTTTTTTTTTTTTTTTTTTGAGGTAAAGATTAATCTTCCACTCCTGAATTGTCTTCAGTCTTTGCAGTCCATCTATACTTTTCTTCCTCATGCACCCCTCTTTTTCCCATTTTCAACCCTCACAATGCCTCCTCCCTCCCCTTTTCTTTCTCAGCTCTATTGACTGTATACTTCTGCACAGCTGGGGGGTTGAGATGGATAAGAAAAGGTTTCACGCATTATTGCCAAGTTAATTTAGGACGTCCCTTACACCTCGCGCGCGCAATGCTTTGCAGGTCAAACTTTCGAAATCAGAAGTGCAAGTTTAGATTTATAGTTTGCGATAGGTTTCCTGCAGGTGCAGGTTTGTTTCTAAATAACAAGGAGGGAATTTCTGCGAGGTACAGTCTTTCATTCCATCACTATACCTCTCCAGGAGGGAGTAGTTAGTTTGTCTCTCCTTTGTTGTTACCCTCCCCCTTCTTTTTCTTCTTTTTACTCTTTCTCACTCTGTGCTCAAGATTCTGAAAGAATTTGACCCCTGGGCGGCAGAGGTCAGATTAGTTGACCAATCAGAGCATGTGGACAGTACCCAGAACCCTTAGCATGGCCTGACCCTCGACCTCCACTGTGACGTAAGGGGGGAGGGTGAATGAGGAGATGAAAGACGTAACTGCCGCAGGGAGGGGGGCTGGGTTAAGAGGGGTTATGGGTTGTCTAGGTGATGTCCATTGTCCTTTAAAATGTGCTGCCATAGCAACAAGGTGGTCTGTGAGCTTTTTTGTGTGCGCAAGATGTTTGAAGAGTTTTGCTCCAGGGAGCACAGATTGAGACAAGACATTTCAAAGACTGGTGGACTGTGAGTTTCTTCCACTTGTTTATTTGCTTGTTGGAGGTCATTTCCAGGCGAGCGTTTTCTTTTGAAGCTGTAACTGTATCTTGTGGTATGTAGACAAGTTTGCAAACTACATTTTGTAAACAATAACTAAAGTCACTGAGATAAACAGTCTTGGAACATAACTGAATATGTGAGTTGATATTGGGAACAGAGTTTTACACAGTTGTTCCTTTTTCCCATTTTCTGGTTTTTAATAAGTGTTGTTTCTTTCTAATCGATCTTCAGATGACCACCTGAGCTTAAAGTCACCATCCACATCTCTGGGATCAGACCTAACCTCATCAGGTTCTTCATCCTCCTCCCCCACCTCACTACAAGACTGCCAGCCGCCCCTGGCCACTCGCCCGTCTCCTGGAGGGCTCCACGCGCCTTCCTTGCCCAGTGAGAGCTCACCTCCTCCCCACTGGCCCAGTCACATTGCTCCCTTTACCACGTCCCTTCCCAACACCCACTCCTCCCTCTCCCCTGACTTTCCTCACCCATCATTGTCTTCCCAGACACACTCACCTCCTCCCCTGGATCAATCCTCTGGTACCCACAGCCTGAACCACCAAGTTAACACTCTCTCCATCATGACCTCTCCCCCAATGGGCAGCTCTGCCACCACTACTACCTCTTCCTCGTCTTCTTCTTCCTCCTCCTCTCAGCAACCTCAACCAGACAGCTCCAGTCCTGGTCAGCAGCAGTCTTCCACCTCATCAGGGGAGCAGGGGCAGATCCAGGTGCCCCCAACCCTGGCGGTGCTTTTAGAAGAGCTGCGGGTCCTGCAGCAGCGGCAAATCCACCAGATGCAGATTACAGAAGAGATCTGTCGGCACGTCCTCAGGCTAGGAGGAGCTGTCTTTGGCCAAGATAACAATGCACAGGGTAGCGGTGCAGACTGCAACCAGAAGTCCACTGGAACAGCATCTTCATCACCTACACATCCTTCAACCAATACTCCAGTAACCACAGCTTCATCCCTGTTGAGTGGACTTCCTTCTTCTCTCTTTCCTCAGCCAGCCATCTCCAAATCAGGTACTTCACTAATCAATGGAGATAGACCCCAATCCTCCTCAACTGCTAGCTCATTTTCATCATCCTCTTCCTTAGCTATTTCTTCCAGCATTAACTCATCTGTTGCCTCCCTGCATCCTCTATCCTTGTCCCTGGGCCTGTCACCACGCTACCTCCATGAGAAATCATCCAACACCTCTTCGTTTGGTCACAGCAATGGCATAAGTTTCCAAACTCCTTCCCTTCCCACGACCAGCCACTCACAAGACATTCAGTCAAGCTCATCTCTTATCTCTGCCTCCATGTCAGGACGCCCTCAACATGTCTGTAGGTTCTGTGGGAAAGTCTTGAGCAGTGATTCCTCCCTCCAGATTCATCTGAGGTCACACACAGGTGAAAGGCCCTATCAGTGTCCGGTGTGCCTGAGCCGTTTTACAACCAGAGGAAACCTCAAAGCCCATTTCCTGAGACACAGAGAGCAGAACCCAGAGCTGTCCCTTTCTCTGCTACCCCCTGCGCTGTCAGAGCAAACACAGAGTGGATCAGCCCCAGGTTCAGTTCAAAGGAGAAGAAAACGACGGGTTGATGATGACGAAGCATATAATGGAGTGAAAGGAAGTGTTCCCAGTATAACAGAGAGCATGGCTTTAGGATTACTGTCTGGTGGTTCGACTAGGCCCTCACCTTCCTCTCTACCTCTGCCTCCCTCAGTGGACATGGCTCTTCTGTCCACAGCCCATTCACTGTTACAGTTAAACAGAGCATCAGCAGCTGTTTCTAGCACATCTAGTACTGCTCTCCCTTCATCATCTCCATCTTCCTCTTCTACTTCTAGTCAGTATAAAGGAGCTAAACAACAACGGTTTGATGAAAACACTCCTCCTCACTCTACTCTTCACACAACTTCCCCATACTCCCAACTTGCCCACCTCCCCAAGATACTTTTTCCGGGAGGTGCATCCCCCCACCACCTTGCACTTCTCAGGCCTCCAGGTCACCCATCCACTTCCCACCTCTCCTTATCTCATCAGCTACCATTCCCATTCCCTCCTTTCCCAAAACCTCCCACCTCTTCCCCCTCCACCTCCTCCTCTCCCACCACCTCCACCCAGACCTCAGACACTTCCAAGTTGCAGCGGCTGGTGCAGAAGCTAGAAAAGCAGCCCCACGGTGGTGCCTCCTCCTGCCTTTCTGCCTCCTCTGCTTCCACCTCCTCACAAACCTCTGCTGATGTTAATGGTGATACAAATGTACGTGACCTGACTACCACCTCAAGTGCCTATCGCAGAGAGATGTTGGCTGCTCTCGGACTGAGCCCAAGTGTCAGTGCTGCAGTGACTGGTCAGGGAGTCTCAGGTTCAGGTCCTACAACTACCACTTCAGCTCTGCCCACAGCCCCGGTTGCTAATCAGTGTGGAGTGTGTATGCGTGTTCTCAGCTGCCCCAGAGCTCTTCGGTTGCACCAGGCCACACATCTGGGAGAGCGCCCCTTTCCTTGTAAGCTTTGCGGCCGTTCTTTCTCCACAAAGGGCAGCCTTAGGGCACACCTGGCCACTCATCGTGCCAGGCCCCCGAATGCCCGTGCCCTGAATTCTTGCCCACTCTGTCCTCGCAAGTTCACTAATGCCTTAGTTCTACAACACCACATTCGTTTGCACCTTGGAGGGCAAATACCACCTGATGAGGAGATTCCTCCTGATGATGGAGCAGAAACAGAAGGCGCTACCTTTAAAGACAGTCACTGCGAGCCTATTAGCTCCCTATCAAAAGTGCAAATCCTTCCACTTGCCTTAACAACAGGGTCCAAGTCTCCAGTGGATGCTCTCAGCTCAGGATCCAGTTTTAAGCAGTCCAAAGCTATTGATTCAGATTCTGTCAAGAATGAGGAATCTGAGCGTTCAATTCCAAGTGTTAGTCCACCTTTAAGCTGTAATCCCCCCTCAGCAGGAGCTGATAAAACTCTGCAGCTTGCAGTAATTCCCTCAGCTGAAAGCCCCACAGAGGAGAAAACCCAGATTGATCTGGGCTCTGCCAGTCCTTTCAAAGCACCCTTACCTAGCTCTCATTCAGTTGTAGACAAGGTAGAATCTGTTTCTGATGATACTCCTCTCTCCCTATGTGTTTCAAAGCCTGGTGTTGATAATACTACAACTAGACTAGTTAACAGTGATGTACAACGTTCCCCAAATGAGCATACACAGAGTCCCAGTCATACTGCAGACCCCCCATCTGCGGATCCTGTACCTTCACTTTCACCGCCCACCAGCCCTGGAGCTACGCTAGAGGCAGAGGAGACTGGTAGTGGTGTTAAACAGGAGCTGCGAGGGAGAAACACTTCCAGTAGTAAAGGGAAAAGCGATGCTACTACATCCAGAGAGTCTCTTTCTATGTCTGAGCCAGAACTGGGGAAGGAAGCACCAGTGAAGGAGGATTCAGCTGCCCTAAAAAAGCTGTCGGATAACCCAGAGACTCCTGCAGGGGCATCAACACCACACGCCCAACCTGCTCGACCCGACAAGCCCTACAGCTGCTCCCACTGTGGAAAGGCGTATGCCAGCCGAAGTGGACTTAAGGTATAGTTAAACAAATAAACATTTGCTAAAATGTCTTTAAAGTAATACATTCAAACCTATTGGTAACTAGTTGTTGTGTTTCTTCTCATCAACAGGGTCACATGAAAACGCATCCTGGAGTGTTGACGACTATCCCTAGCAAGGCTCAAACCAATGAAAGTGACCCTGCAGAGGACCGCGGTACTTCAAATAAAATCTCCGCACAGCAGGAGGAAAAGCAGGGACTGGCCCCTGAGAAAGGTGACAGCACAGATCTGCTCACAACCAGTGGAGGCTCTGATGTGACCACTGACACCATGGACACTACAACATAGGATGTGTTTCAGTAGATCCTGACAAAGGGAATGTATTTTTAATAGAATGAGAATTGTTTTGTAGAGTCTGTAATTCTTACTCATAATTAGTATTTGAAAAAGAAAAATAGGTATAGTTTATTTTTAGTATTATGACAAAAAAAAAATGTTGAATGTAGTATTTCTGCTGTCTATTTTTGTACTTCAAAGACCACAGTGAGGCCTTATCCTACACCCTTCAACGCATTGTCCACTTGTACTTTGTTGACACATTTCAGCATGTACTGTATAATATCTTTCTTACAAAAAGTATACGTTGATATTTTTTTTGTTTGTTTTGAAAAGGAGTGTCCAGAAGTTTCATACCAAAACAGGCCATGTTTATATAATGGCCACTGAACTGTACATAAAAACTGCAGTTGCCTTTTTTTTATCGCTACTGTTTTCTTTCCGTTGTTTTAATGCTGCTTAATGAGTGTTTTCTTATGTACTGAGTTGCACTGTGAGTTGCACTGTGTCCCACGCTGCCGAAACATCTGCTGAACAAACTCACCCCTACAATGACTGTAACTATGATGATTGTATTATCAACTCCGGGTGGTTACAGTAAAACCTTTTTGATGATGGTGAATGTCTTCCCCGTTTTTTTCTCTATTTTTTGTGGTGCTATCTGCAGTTCTGAAACCTCCAACAAGGATGAGCCCCATCCTCTTACTGCTCCCTCCACTCGATCCGCTGCTCTCTCTCAGCGCACTTGAGGGTGCTTCACTGCTTCGTAAATCGTATGCACTCACTGGATTCTCTGCTTTGCTCAGTTTAGTATTTGTATGCGTTGCCTTCTCCTTACTACCCCCCCTCTCTTTCTTGTAGCAATGACAAAATGTGTTCCCACGCTTCCCATGTGATGTTAAAAAAAAAAAGTAAATAAAACAATGGCAATGTGAAGTGGAGACTGGTTTGTTGCTTCTTTTTTTTGTATGTTCCTGTTTAAGCCTCTGTCTCTGTGAATTCATTTATCTGTTTAAGCATTCTGGTTGCATGACTCTTGTTCTCTGTGAGCCTGTATGCACCCTGTTGGTCAGTTTTCTCTTGTTTGTTCCAGTTCTCTGTGTGTCTGGATTGGAGGAGGGAGGCTGGTTGAGGGGGTCTCCTTTGTTAGAGGAGCTGGGCTGGCTGTCTCCTAATTCTGTCTTTTAAGCCCTCAATGTCTTATAATATGTTTCAGTTCCCCAGCACTGTGTGTGTGTGTGTGTGTGTGTGTCGGGGTGTGTGTGTGTGTGTGAAAAGAATAATCAGAGCCTGTATGAGTGTTATTGAGGGTGCAGCTGTAGAGGCAGCCACCTCCCTCCCTCCCTCTCCCCGTGTCATTCTCTCTTTCATACGCAGTCTCTTTCATTTTCTCTTTCATTTCCCTCCATCGCTCTCTGCATTCACCCCATCATCCCCTCCTTCCCACCCCATGTAATGAGCTGACACACAGGAAGCTCTAATCCTCTCACAATGCCTCCCCCTCTCCCCCATCAAAAAAAAAAGTGACTGGAAACGGGACAGGGGGCAACAGGGACCAACCTGGTCCAGCTGTCCCCAAAATGGCCGCCTTTAATCCGCCAACCCCCTCCATAGTAGCTTTTTTTTTTTTCTTCCCTTTTTTGAGCCTGTAGGGGATCCAGAAACCATGACGACCGGTAACCAGGGGGAAAGAATGGCCAAGAGCAGAGAGAAGGACAAAAGCTGTGAAAGGAGCCATGTGTGAGAAGTTTGTCCACATGCGTTCATGAGTGACAAGAGACGTGTCTCAATCAAACGGCAAAGAGTGAGAAAGTCGGTGGTTTTGAGAATCCCAGAGAAGGTGACCGTGAAGGCCCTCTGGTGTCCCAGCTTTGATCACATGTAACCTGGTCATGACTCATCAGCACACATTAATCACTGGCCTATGGCCATCGGCCATTCACTGTAAAAACTTATTAAAGGTCTTTAAGGACACATCTAGAGCCCATTAATCATCAATCAACCCCAATTGAGAAGACAAAGTGGCTGCTATCTCTTCATTGGCCTTTAATTCATTTGATTACAGTAATTAAAGCTGCCATTCAAGCAAGACATGAGCACATCCTCAGATCAGTTACAGATAAGGAAGAGGGTGAGTGCTCTATTTATTGAGAAAAAATGGAGCTGCAGATGTTGTAGTCACTTAGTACTATTGCGTACTATCGTAAACCACAAAAGGGTTACACATTATCGACAAAGAGGAACTACTTCAGCTAATGTTTTCATCTATTTGAGTCTTGATTTTTGCTTCAAAGGTTCTCAAGAGTGAAGTTGAAAAATATTAGCAAAACCTCCAGCATTAACTGAAGTCATGCCCCAGGAAGACGTTTCCTGTTATCTATTTACCTCTGAAGTTTTGCGATGTGAGAATAACATCAAACCGTGTTATGTTTGGATTCAAAACCACTAACGTCCAACAACAAAATGAACTGTAATAAACACCATCCTCAGTAAAACATGGTGATGGCAGCATCTTGATATGGGGATTCTTCAGAGAGTTCTTTTAGAGTTAAAAGAAAGATGGAAACATGGCAATCCAAGAGGAAATCTTGGTTGAGGCTGAAAATAAATTGTGTCTGTGACAAAGTTTCACCTTCCATTTGATCTAATCAGTGTTTCCCAACTGTGGTCCTCAGGGCACATTGTGCTACATGTTTTAGAGGTTTCCCTGCTTTAATGTGCCTGATTCAACTGATTGCAGTTCAACAAACACCCGTTAATCAGTCATCAATTTAAATCAGCTGGACTGAAGCAAGGAAATACCTAAAACATGCAGGGCAGTGTTGACTGGTTTCTGCATGTGTTGCTAAGAACTGTAGGTCAGGGTTGGGAAACAGATCTACACTATTACCATAAGAACTAGACGCAGCATCAAGTTATTCAGCTTCATTTTAAAGCCACAAGAGGGCGCCATAGTACACCAACTATTTTGGTCTTGTTGCTATAACAGGGAAAAGTTTGAGTAAAACAGTAAGTTTTATGGCCACGTCATAAAACTTACTGTCAGTGGGTAAAAACGTGACTTTTGAATTGTGTTATTTTTATGAACCCAGATTAAATAATACATATTTCGAGGCTTATATTCTGGTTTGCATATAGGCCTACTGTCCAGTATTTAACATAATTTTAGCTATTAGGGCTATTTTAGATTTTCTACGGTGGGTTTTTATTTATAAGATGTCTGCTTTAAAAATGTCTCCAATAGTTTCTTAGCTCTTTTTTTGTTTTAAATCTCAGGAGGTGATTATTATAGGGACCCCGCCTGGGTGTATCAGTCATTCTCTTGACGTAGGACCTTGCTTGTCTTTCGTTAATAAGTTTCCTCATTGATTTGAATTAAAACACTTGTATTAAATAATACTTATCTCATTGCAGGCCCTTTAATGTCCGACCGAAACTCACTGAAAGAAGACACACTGTCTCAGTCTTCCTCCTGCTAATGCGTCAGAAAGCAGAAGTGCAAATAAAAGCCACAAGTGCATCATCAGCTGGGCAGAGGAGCGGCTGTGAGCAGAGTCAAAACAAGAGGAAACAGCAGCACAAAGGCATTAGAGAGGAGGAACACACAGGAGGGGGGCTTATTATTGACTGTAACACTGAGGAGGAACAATGATATCTCAAGCTGGCTCCCATTACTGAACAGAGACAGGACTTCACCTCATTTGCAGCCGCGCTGCCGCCCCAGCCTCCAGGACATCAGCAGGACTGGTCCTAAAGGCACAAGGTGAGTCTTCCTCTAACAGCTGCCTGTAATCTGACATATCGAACCTTTTACCTAATGATCCAAACAGGAGAAACTGATAGAGGATAGTAGAGTACAACACTGGCTTCATTTAGCCCATCATTTATTAACTATAGTGTCATTGCACACATGTTTGACTGGTTTCTGGATGTGCTGCTAAGAATTATAGGGATTGTGTTTGGATTTGTGTTGTTTTTAAGGTGTAAGACTTGAGATGTGCAGATTTGCTGGATTCAGACAACCAGGTGTTGTGTTGCTACCTCAGGTCCATCTGTCACAGCTGAGCAGCCATGTAGGAAATAAAGGGATAATAATGACAAACTTGCAACAAACTGGCAACCTGTCCAGGGTGTACCCCACCTCTCACCCCAGAACAGATAGGCACCAGCACCTCCCGACCCCACAAGGGACAAGGGTGTTAGAAAATGGATGGATGAATTGATGGATGGATAATAACATAATGTCAGTATGCTTTGTTTTTGATTTGCTGATGACTGGTTGAGTGGAGAGGAATTATTCTGGCTCCAGGATGTAACCTTCGGGTACTTATCAGCAGCTTTTGGACCTTGCTCTCTGTTTCTGTAAGAGCCTCACCTCTCTGTGTCTTTGGCACATGAACAGGCATTCAGTGCACTGTCCTTCTTCGCAGAGACTCCTTCATGAGGCCACGTGCTGCTGGTCTGCTGCTCCCTCCAGGTATCCGAGACGTCCGAGGATTTTACTGTCTCCTTCTGAGATTCTCTTTCAGCTGTTTTTCATTTTCACTCTCAGTTTCTGGTGTCGAGTAAGTTATCCAGTCATTGTCAATGCTCCAATCAGGTCTGATTACCCTCTTCAATGTCTGGTCAAATATTTTCCTTATTTTGTGTTTATTTTATTTGAATGAATCTTTAAACCTTAATCTGTCCATTTGAGGAACTCTTGTTTTTAAAATCCTTTTTAGGCTTGCTTCTTTTCACCAAGAGGAAATAAAATTTTATCACTTTGTAGCTGCAAACTTGAGTGTATTTTAATGGGATTTCATTAGATAGACCAGCAAAAGCACTTGATTGTGAAGTGGAAGGAAAATGATGTTTTCGAAACTTATAATAAAACCTGATCTGAGTCTGTGTCAACACTTCGTGGAACCACTGCATGCCGTTATACGTCTCTACTAGCTCTGCAAATCTAGATACTTACATTTTCCTATTATTCTTTGCAAAACGTCTTAAGCTGAGTTGACGATTGAATGAAGAGCATCTGTAAATGACTATTTTCAAGTGTTGCCACAGATTCCCAGTGGGATTTAGACCTAGGCTGACTGAACCATTGTACCACATGGATATGCTTTGATGTGACCGTTCCCTTGTTGCTTTGGTTGTGCGTTGGGGGGTCACTGACCTGCTGGAAGCTCCAGACTCAAATCTGTGCAGCTTCTAACAGAATTACTTTCATCCCTATATTTATCTTCATTCATTTGCCAATGAGCTTTGAAGAGCTTCTGTGTCCCCACAGAAGACAAGCATCACCACAGGATAATGCTGCCTCCACCGTGTCTTACAGTGGTGATGGTGTTTTCTGGGTATAGTGAAGTGTTAGTTTTCCATGCCACAGTGTTCTTCATATTGGTCACACAGAGGCTGAATACAAATGCATTTACCCTATTTCTTTCACTTCTTTCACCAATCAAACTTATAAGGCTAATCACTTGTTGGAGGTCAGAGCTGATTACCCAATCAGAAATGTGAAAGGATTTGCTTCTTGTGATGTCTGCCTCATCATCATTATCATCATCAGACTTTGCCTGCTGAGGATGATGAACTTTGGAAATCATGTGACCTGCATCCCCTGTGCTGATACTCAGTGCGTGGGCGGCTCTGAGGCTCAAACGTGTGTCTTGGTCAGTTTTCCTTCCTCAGCTTTGGTTACCAACGAGGAGCGTGTTTGCTTCCCCTCCCCGTCTCTCTGTAAATACACTCAACCTTAAAAGGCCATTTGCAGCGGGCCCCTAATGGCTCTCCAATCCACAAAACTGCTCTCCAATCCAGCAGTGTCCACAGCGGCGGTGTAATATGTTTTCATGTATGTTTGTTCTTCGTTTGGCGTGCTGGGTGTGGGAAATATGTTTTTATTTGGCTGGCCTTCATGAGGTTTTAGAGTTTGTTGGGTGTTTTTGTTGCCGGGAATCAGTTTCCATGCTTGCAGCCTCACTGATACCTTCTTGTATGTTTCCTTCATAGATGGCGGGAGATAAACGAAGATAACCGAGGGGAGTAAATTCATCTTCAAAGCCATTTTTGGGCAAAAATCTTCAAAGCCATTTCTGGGACCCCAACACCAACCTAAAAAACTGCTAACTTGAGCTTGAACAATGGCGTCCTACACCCCATCTCCCATGGAGGAAGGGACCAATGGGGGCCTAATCTCTGCTAAATCTGAGAGCTCCGAGGAGTCCATGAAGCTGAAGAAGGAGATCTCCCTCCTGAACGGGGTCTGCCTCATCGTGGGGAACATGATTGGCTCGGGGATCTTCGTCTCGCCCAAGGGCGTCCTCATTCACAGCGCCTCCTATGGCCTCTCCCTGGTGGTGTGGACCATTGGTGGGATCTTCTCCGTCTTCGGGGCCCTGTGCTACGCCGAGCTGGGGACCACCATCACCAAATCAGGGGCCTCCTACGCCTACATCCTGGAGGCCTTCGGTGGGTTCCTGGCCTTCATCCGTCTGTGGACGTCTCTGCTGATCATCGAGCCGACCAGCCAGGCCGTAATCGCCATCACGTTCTCCAACTACATGGTGCAGCCCATCTTCCCCACCTGTATCGCGCCATATGTGGCCAACAGGCTCCTGGCTGCCGCTTGTATATGTAAGTAGACGCAATTAGGAGAATAAAGTGTGGATTTTATCACTGTGGTTGCACATTGGAGAGAAATCATGTGAGCTTTAGGGAGTGGAGAAGTGAAAGATGGTGACACCATGGCTGCAGTCAGCAAATCTGGAGAGGAATTAATTGCTGAGCTTAGATGAAAAAGGGAACTGAGCCGCCCTGAAACCTCAGTCAGGAGTAACCAACCAGGGGAAAAGTTACTTTACTCAATTTAAGAAATTTAGAAACCGCGTTCACAGGTGGGCCTTTTTTACTGAGTCGGAAACACTGTGAGGTTCCTCATAGATGTTGGTTAAGGTCAACAGAGCCAAACAGTTAATAAAACGATCAATAACTCATCAGACTGCTCACCTGGGAGGATTAGTAGAGAAGGAACTGGACTCAATGTTTTAATTGAGTCCAGTTATTAAAACATTGCCTCACAGATAAGATGTTGGGTTCAAGATAAAATGCGCTCACGTTGTGCTCAATAGCTGTCAGAATGACTCCTTCCTACCTGGAAGGAATGCATTAACAAACACACTTTAAATATGAGCAAAAACACACACATGCATGGTCCATTCAGTGATAAGCAGCACTTAAAGGCGGAGCTGATAGCGGTGAGGTAAAGTCCTCGCTGCAGGGAGACTCTGACCTGAGAGGCTAACAGGCAGCTGACAGCTCAGCACAACAGCAAACCATAAAAACCCACTTCCTGTTGGTTCCACTGAAAACAACATGATCAACTCTGGGCATCCACAAAGGATTCACAGCCCTGGTTAAATGCCAGGTTTTATGATCAGCCTGTAATAAAAAATCATTTTAAAAACACCTTTAGTGTGACGTATATCTTGTAGAATTCAACTGGAAAAACAAAAACAGTTGTAAAGCTTGCATTTTTTTTTTTTAAATTAAACTTATTGGTTAATTTTAACATTCAACCAGCCTACACCTCCAACACATAGTAACTCTGGTTGACGAAAATTGTTCAGCTGTCCTTTTACGACAGGATGATACTGAAGCCAACCAGTATTTGAAAACTGTGTTTAGACGCAGCTACATAAATGTTTATTAATGATTGCTTCAGTAAAGGATTGGCTTAAAGTTACAGATATCTTTGTTTATTTTTCAGTTGACTAGTACAGGATTTATGTCACATTTAAGGTGGAAATAATTTGACTTATGCAGCTGATTGTGGGTTTCCATAGATCAGCTGCGTCAACTCGTTCTGTCAAAGACAACACAATCTGTTATAAATCAGATGATTCTCAGTTTGAATTTAACTCCACACTATCTTTTACAAACAATATAATCTGGATCTATTGATGATGAGTAACTGATGTTTTCAACTTGCTAAAACTTAGATACTTTAAATCAGATAGATGAAATCCATTCAGTCTTCCCCAGTTAGCCTAAAACATATTGTTTTTCCTTTTGCGACTGGGTTTAGAAAGTTCCTTACCGGGATTTAACTAAGCAAATACATAAGGGCCTCCCATTGGATAATTACTGTTTCTGCTGGCAGCAAATTATATTTAACCCTAACTGATTCAGATCTGCAGCCATGCAAAAAAACAAACAAAAAAACACATCTAAGGAGATTGCTGAAACTATTGAAACTGGGTTAAGAAGTGTAAGACTGTGAGGAATTTGGTCAAGTGCCATTAAAGGGCGGCCATACTTCCATTTGGGTCTCAACTGTTTCTAAAAAACATCCCAAGTGTTTAAAAAACGTCCTCCAAGTCAATAAGTTAATGTTTTTTGGTGTCTGGAAAATGAGGCGTTTCAAAAATTAGCCGATTGTGAATCGACATTCGACGGGCACTGTGCCGTTACCTAGCAACCCCAGCGAAGCCTAGCTTGTCACTTAGCAACCCACACTGAGCTCCAGCACATTTGGTCAGCTGGTTTTACCGCTGTATCTGCCGTACAATGGCTGCTGGAAAAAAAGAAAGTTTTGTTTTTGATGTTGTTGACTTACTATTCTTGTTGGTTCCCCAGGAGGTTCTACTTCTGCTTTTCATAGATGTACGGTTGTATAATTGCGCATTTTTCCGTGCCAGTGTAAACATTGACGTGGCGGTTCATGGCCAGCAGCAGCTCATTTGGATTTAAAGTGACAAGAGGCCTTGAAAGGCCTCTAATTATAAAGGTCACTTTGTAATTATGTATAAAGTGACCTTTATATCCAATTATTTAAGAGTTTTCTGACTGTCTCTCTGCAGTCACACCAGTTTAAACTAACAGAGGTTAAACTAAATCACCGTAAAATCTCAGCAAGTGCGCTTTAGTAATTACTTAGGAAGCAGAAACTTGTATTATAAATTGCAGGACACTTACCAAACAAAAACTCTCAGATGCAAGGATTTGTGGTAAAACAAAGAAAAATGAAGGAAGATTTATTCAAACAAAAAGCAGTTACATGTTTGCATTTCCAGAACAAAAGTGCATCCTAAAAAAAGTCCTTCCTTCACATCCAAAAATCCTCTAACAGAAGAGAAGCCCGGCCTCAAAATGCAATATCAAAATTCCCCAAACAAAAACGCTTTTGCAAAACTAAAATCTCCCGGCCAACAGTAGTTCTCTAAGCTTTTATATGAGTGAACATGTGTGATTAACATATAAGGAGGGGTTACAGAGAAACATGAGAAAGTGAGAGCAGAGTCTCTGAGCAGAGGGAAAATGTGTTGATGCCTTTTATAGAGTTGCTTTCTGTCCGTATCTCAGTTTCACCCGTTTCCTTGGATACTTGTGGGAAGCTCCTCTGTCCTCCGCCACACGACTCCCCCCTCTCATGGCCTTGAATCGTTTTCTGTGGTTTCTGCTGTGAACTGAATCACCTGAATCCAATAATCTGAAGGTCTTTTCGTATCAGACAGAGGGCTGACGTCAGGGCCTTCAGCACCAAGAGCTGGCAGTGGCTTGAATCTTTCAATGTTAAAAGCAAAGTTAGCATCACATTTGGACTGAAACGATTAATCGTGATGAATCGATTATTGAAATAATTAAGTCAGCAATTGATTTAATTAACTAGAGTATACAGGCTCAAAACAAGGACATTTGCTGAAAGAACAACACACTCAGATCAGACATTTAGCCAAATCTGTACAAAAACACTTTACATTTAAGACCAAATAAAAACGTTGTCTGTAAAGATGCTCCATCCAGAACTTCTCCAGTTGTTTTAGCTTCACCTGATTCAAAACGTCTCATATTAAGCAGCTTTTGCTGTCCAGAATGATTAATTAGTTGGTCCAAAAAATAATTTCCAGATCAGCCCGAATTCACTAAAGGGATGCTATATTGTATTATTTTTTTTTTTTAATAATTGTTTATTTACATTTATTAATGTATTTCTAATATTGTATGATAAAAGCTTAAGAAAAATCTGTACAATTAATTGATTAATCATCAGGAAATTGACTGAATTTTCCATTATTGAAGTAATCTTTAGTTACAGTCCTACATCACATGCCTAGAAAGTTAAATATTTATTTATTCTAGACCTTTTTAAGCATTTTAATCAAACTGAAGAAATAACATTTTATTTATGTTCATTTTATATAGTTTATATCTGATTGTTTTGGAGCTTTTTTCTAAATATCAGAACTCTACAATGTTTTCAGGATTCTAACTTTTAAGCACACACTTAAAAGTAACTCATAAATATGTGATGCTTGTTTTTTTTTTTTTATTGTGTTTGAATAGACTGCCTGTTGATCTCAGACCTGTTGTGATCCTCTAAGTGTTTAAAAGACAACAATTTCCCCAATACGTTTGTTAAACTAGAGACACCCATTATTAAACAATGTCTCAGACTCTTCCAAAAACATTTTACGCAACCGTTGAAGCATGATAAGTGAAAAAATGCTAAGACTCGACCTGCTCTGTCAGCTGCTTTGGAGGGCAACTTATTCTATCAGCATTCATAAAACTTGCACAACAACTAATACTCCCTCTGGAGAGGGAGTGAGATAAAAAAAAAAAGGACATTTGCAAAAAAGTGCAACTATGTGGATATCTCCAAGTTTCTGTCTTTATGGATTAGCTGCTGATAAGAAGACAAACACTGTGACGCTGCTCAAGGTGAAGGAAGACAACATGTCTAAGGAAAGCAGCTGAAATCAATTTCTTCTATCGCTGGTTTGATAGGAGTGTAAATAGTTACAAATTTAAATACTGAGCTGAAGTGTGAACTCATGAGGTCAGTTTGGGATTACAAATCTTCCTCTCGACCTTTTGAAACCTGCCTTTGCAACAGTATCCAATCCCTTTGAATCGGGTCACATTTTGTCATGTTATTCAACATTCAAGACACTGTAATGTGAATTACAAACAGAATCGTGTTTAGTTTAATCTCAGTATAACGCTGTGAAAGCCTTAGATGTTTGTTAAGGAACCTTAACGAAACGGCATCAACATCTCACAAAAAGAAAATGTTGAATTCATTAAGTGAAAAAGTGGAGGAGTTTGGCACAACCGCGGTCCGAGCAAAAGATGTTTATCAAAATAAAATATCTGTGGCATCCACAAATCTGGCTTTAATGAAAGAAAACTGATGTTCATAGAAAGCTGAGTTTAGTTTTCTGTTTGACTCAAACCATGTTGGGGAAGTAGCTAAAGTGTGACAAAGATGCTCTGGTCAGATGTTAGCAAAAGGAACCTTTCTGTTCTGTGTGTGACTCATTCATTATATGTGGAGGACAGTTTCCTCCTGAATAGAAAACCCTCAGGGTGATGCATAGTTGTGGCAGCATTATGCAATAGGAATGCTTTTTTTTCAGCTGTGACAGGGAAGCTGGGTAGAGTTAACGAGAATATATATAATGCCAGACATTTAACTGCTGCAAGCTACAAAAAGACTTACGAGTTGGGCAGAAACACCCTGAAAATAGAGCGAGAGCTCCAGAAGATTTGTTTAGATCAAGTACATTTATTAGTGGTCCAGTCAAAGTCCAGATCTACATCCAGTTTACAATATGTACAAAAATGTTAATCTTGAGGTTCACAGATGCCTTCAATTCAAACTGACTCAGCTTAAGTCGTCTTGTAAATTAGAATTCAAGCCGCACTTTTAAGATGTTTCTCTTATATGGAACAAAATGTAAAACCCTGCATCAGTTCTACTCTTAAAATCTCAGCTAAATACACAGAAGTTTGTGGTGGCAGTGTGACAGAACGTGAGAAGACTTAAGGTGCTGAATCCATGGGCAAGGCGCTGTACCTGCGTCTGTCTGTGTGTGTGTCTCAGTGTGTGAGCGTCCGCCTGTATGGGACACGCTGTATGTGCTGCTCTCAGCTGTTTCCTCGCCTGACAAACAACAGGCCGCTCCGCTTGAGTCAGCAGCAGCGTTTCCTTAGATCAGCCACACGGAAACATGCTGGCACACGCTGGAGTTTACAGACCACACGTCTCCACGGACTCTCCTCTGACTGACTCTCTGTTTGGCGGCTCCCCTCACAGGTCTGCTGACCTTTGTGAACTGCGCCTATGTGAAGTGGGGCACCAGGGTGCAGGACTTCTTCACCTACGCCAAGGTCATCGCCCTCATCGCCGTCATCATCACCGGCCTGGTGAAGATCGGACAAGGTCAGCTCAGCGAGTCGCCGAGCCGACAATAAATGTCAATGATTAGATGATTGGCAGAATATTCTGCTGTTTTCTCATTAAAAACAGATTAATGATTACTGAAAGTGTTTTTTTAAAAATATATATTTTAATTTTCCAGGTTACACCCAGAACTTTGACGGTATGTTTGACGGCTCCTCTCAGGACCCAGGACACATCGCTCTGGCTCTGTACTCCGCTCTGTTCTCCTACTCTGGATGGGACACACTCAACTTCGTCACAGAGGAGATCAAAAACCCAGAGAGGTGGGCAGACCAGGAAAAACGACCTATAGGGCCGGGGAGGTCCTTTATTTCATTTAAAGTGATAACCCCCTCTGTAGCACCCCAAACAGTTTATTATACAAACAACAATCAGGTTTTGCAGACATGTTGACCCCTCCTCCTGACAGAACTTCCAGAGTCAGTCTAGATAAGATTGGACTCGCCCTAATAAACATAGTTGATTCAATCAGGTTTAGATCAGGACCTTCTCCATGTCAAAACCAGTTTTGATGATATTTCAAATTATTTTCCTGCTGGAAAAGCCAGTAGTGTCAATATTTCAACTGACAAGCTGATCATTTGAGGTGGGAATCAAGAATGTGGAGTTCGTCTTCCTATTGGTCATGCTGTGCAATGCATCACTTACTGTTGCAGCAAAAATCACACCAAAGCATGATGCTACCACCGCCGTGCTCGATAGTTGGTGCTGTGTTTCTAAGTGCAGCTGCAGATTTCAGTTTCTTCCCTACTCACCACCTTCTATGATAATATTTAATTGCTTTACTGTGAAGAATCACCCTGCTGTTCCAACAGTTTCCAGTTTATCATAGACTAGAGCCTTCGTGGTTCTTCGGTTTTTCCTGAACATCCTGATCAATTTCTTTTATCTGAGGGAGACTGTTTTGGCCAGAAAATACAATTTTAGCAGGGGTGTGTTTATATATATGTTATGTAATGTGTAAATGAAAGAAGTCCACAGTAAATATCAAGTTTTACACCTACTGTTGTTATTCTTTTTACAATCACTGCAGTTATGCTTTGTGTGATTATTAACCCTGAAAACCCCCCCAAAACAATAGCTTAAATAAATAATTAAAACCCTCAGATTAATACTTTAATCCTCCACATCCAACTTTTAGCTGTATCTATACACACATTTCAGCTTAAAATTCTGATTAGTAAACTAGTAAACTGATCACTTTCGAACTGTTCTCAGTCAGATTAACTGAGTTTCTTAATAGCATCAAAAAAGTTTGGAGCTGTGGAGCATTTCACAGAAATGGGAGTTTCAGGTTTTTCCTTCTGTTGTGTTGAAAGTCGTTCTGGTGGCTAATTTGACATGGAGTAAAGCTGCATGAACTCAGGAAGAGTTAACTTCTTAGTCTAAATTAGTATATTTTTAAATTATTGACTGAATAAAGAAAGTTACATATAGTCAGTAAATCTAATTTAAAAATTTGAATCAATACCTGCTGATACTAATCCTTCAACGTATCAGTTTTACCTTTGTTTCTCTCATAAGGTCCTAAATGCATTGATTTTAGTGCCTCATTGTTGGTACTTTGTTCTGCTCTGATGCTATTTAGTCTAAATCTTTTCCTCTGATTTGTTTAACATTTGTGAAGAAGAGCAAGGCCTTTTAATCAAATTCAAAGAAACCTATCACAAGAGACTCGTTGCTTTAATTCGAACAAAGGCCAGCCTGATTACGTCTAGATCTCCAGACTCTCAGGGTTCCCAGGCAGATTAGGTGTCAAACATCCTCATCTCAATTCCTCTCTCTCCCTCTCTGAGCTGAACTTGTTGTGCATCTCTTCTGCTTTGCTTCCCCCTGCTGGTCGTCTCTGTGAACTGCAGGAATCTTCCCCTGGCCATCGCCATCTCCATGCCCATCGTGACAGTGATCTACATCCTGACCAACGTGGCTTACTACACCGTCCTCCCCATCAACGCCATCTTAGACAGCGATGCCGTCGCCGTGGTGAGTTCCTGGATGTTCTCAGTGAGTCCTGACCTTCGTGACGGAGGGATTGTTGTTTAAAACCCGCCGTTGTTTCTCTGCAGACCTTTGCAGATCAGGTGTTTGGCGTGATGAACTGGACCATTCCTCTGGCGGTGGCTCTCTCCTGCTTCGGCGGGCTGAACGCCTCCATCGTGGCGGCCTCCAGGTGAGGCGGTCAGGTCAACAGAACCTCAGGAGGAGTCACGAAGCAAAGCCAAACTAACCCACTTTCTGTTTCTTTTCATGAACAGGTTGTTCTTCGTGGGCTCCAGAGAGGGACACCTGCCTGACTTCCTGTGCATGATCCACGTCCATCGCTACACTCCCATTCCTGCCCTTCTCTTCAACGTCAGTCATCTACAAGAACTTTTAACCGAATCTTAAATTTATCACTAGATATGCACCAATCCACTTTTTTCCAATATTGGTATCTGATAGCTGAGGTTTGACCAATCCAATGCAGAAAAGCAGTTTTGAATTGGTTTAAAACTTTGGTTTATTGAAACACATACATGAATGTTCTGGATTCCAAATGTATTTAATAACTCTGCAGCAGTACAGCACACTTAAATACACCAAGAGCTTCACATGTTTGGCTAAATATATAAAAACAACACAACTTAGGAGTATAACAGATGATGTAAATCAGATAAATAAACTGAAACAGACAAAAACAACAAGTTGACTACTTTGGTCAAACTTGTATATATAAACAGCAACAAACCTTCTTTCAAATAGTTCAGAAAGAGCAATTAGGCATTATAAATATAATAAAGCATGACGTTGCTCAGAGCACAAAGCATAGAATTATACTGAGTAGATCTGCCCTCATGGATCAGGCTTGTCACCTAGAATTTTTTTCAATATCAGAACAGATACAGATATTATTACATCGGTGCATCTGTTTATCACCGGTTTCCTGATGTAACCAGGTTTTATTTCTCTCTTCCCCAGGGCTTTATGGCTCTTATCTATCTGTGCGTGGAAGACGTCTTCAGGCTGATCAACTACTACAGCTTCAGCTACTGGTTCTTCGTTGGCTTGTCTATCTTAGGGCAGCTCTACCTTCGCTGGAAGCAACCCGACAGAGAGAGACCACTAAAGGTAGATCAGTCCCAGTCCAGATGTAGTTTCAGTTTAAAGACTCAAGTCTTCATCACTGGTCTTTCTCCCTCACAGCTCAGCCTGATCTACCCCATCATTTTCTGCTTCCTCACCATCTTCCTGGTGGTGGTGCCCCTCTACAGCGACACCATCAACTCTCTGATCGGCATCGGCATCGCCCTGTCAGGAGTTCCTGTCTACTTCCTCTGCTGCTACACTCCGGCCACCAAGAGGCCGCTGTGGCTGCGCAGCTTCATTGGTAAGGCAAACGCAGGATTCCCTCGAATTAAGAACAATTCAATCATAAATCGAAGGACTGCAGGAAGTTTCTGTCATAAATTGGTTGCAGTCTTCTTGGTGAGTCTGTTGGGGTACAAAGGAGTCATTTCATTACCTCAAGCATTTATTTATGCAGGTTTTTTGGTTAAGCTTGTTTTCTTGAACTCCAACTCAACCAAAACCTCTACATGTACAACGTTAGCACAGACATGCCTCAATATATGTGCAGTGGTAATTTCATTGAGACACGGTTCTACAAAGTGCTGAATCAGGTAGGATGAATGTTCTCAATGTTTTACTGTGAGGATGGTGTGTTCAAGTTGATGTGCGGTGTTAGTTTTCCTAACTCCCTGTATTTAATGTGCCACATGTATAAAATTTATACCCAGTAGTTTTCCACTTAATAGTTTGGTAAAATGATCTGAATGGATCATTTTCTTGTCAGCCATATTTGTAGTTCATCTAAATTATTTTACTGACAAAACCTTCCCACATGGATGTAAACTTAAATCTTCCTCTTGTGTGTTTCTTTCAGCTAAGTGTGGCATCCTGATTCAGAAAGTGTGCTACTCGGTTTTGACTGAGATGGACGACAAATCAGAGTAGAGACGTTTGCTTTCCACACCCTGACAGACGGAGTCTGAACTCTGAACTCTGCTGCTGCTGCTGAAAGGCCCTGCAGGACGAACATCTGGACCTGAGCTGGACGCAGCGCTCTGCCTCGTCAGCCATCTCCAAGTTATTGGGAATTTATTTCTCACGGTGGCCGGAGCAACTTCAGGAAGAACATTGACATGAACTCCAGAAGAAGTCTGCATGTGCCTGAGCATCTCAGTGAAGAAACATTTAACTAAACCAAGTATTTTGTGTGAAATCATGGAAATGTTTGATTTTACTTAAAGGCTACAAATTATTGATGAATTTGCTTTTAAGTTAGGATTTTTGAAACTGAAAGCACTGCTGACCGTACAAACAGCCTCAATGTTATTTGCACACAGAAGGAAGAGAAACTAAATAAAGTGTGTGACTTTATGTTTGTGAAAATGTTTTATATTGTCAGCTGTGAGGTCTGCTAAGGGCTATTTTTACATGAAAACTGTAGAGTTTGATCAAGTTCAGCTGGAAAAGTCTATTTATAATAAAATGACTCAAACTTTAAACGACTCAGGGTTGTATGTAATAAGCAGAGATTTGTTTGTGAGCACAATAAAACATTATCAAACATTGTAAAGTTTTAAAGCAGAATTTATATTTGCTTAGAATACATAATCACAACCCAACATTTCATCCCTCTCTTCTCTCTATAAATATGTACATAATTCTCTACAGAGGAGCAAAAAAACTGGTTGGATTCATCCAATCGTGTCCTTCCATGGTTTTGCTTTTATTTCCTGTTGCTTAGCGCCTCGAGGTGTCTGCTGCAGAGGATTATGGGTAAAAGTCTGCCTCAGTGGACCTGCAAGGCCAAACAGAAAAGTTCAGAAATACTTGCAGAAAAACATCTACTATATCATCCTTGAAAAACTCCCATCTCTTAGCACAAAGTAAAGCTTCTCCTTAATACAACATCTTCAAATGAATCATTCACCATTTTCAAGTCCATACAGTCAAGAGCAGAATGACTGGAAATCAGCTCATCAAGGTGCTGAAATGTAGAACTTTGCTCCAAAATTATTTCAGCTCTAAAGCGGTTTCAGAATGTTGCACCTGAAATTTTTCTTGCCAAAACGCAACTTATTGGTTTAATTTACCTGGATTGTACAAGAACTGTGATTTAACTGAATATAAATAGAGCTTTCCAGTCACACTGACCACTAAAAGCAGAACAAATTTTAAAAAATACTTTATACCGACCATGCATCACTTTGTACTTGGCTAAGAATCTGGACATATAAGGTATGAAAAACGGTGCTTGAATTTGAATAATTTGTAAAAAGAAAAAAAAAACAAAACAGTTTTAGATGTAAAATATTAGCAATAAAAGAAAAAAAAAATCTACAGGGGCCTGGAGATGTTATATCTTTAATTTGTCTGCAGGATGTCAAACTAACCACAAGAGGGAGCCATTTCCTGCACAGTTTACATTAGGACTGTGGTTTCAACTGTTTGGATAACTTAAAAAAATCCTTTTTATAATGTTCTATAATCTTCACACACAATCCTGAACAGGCTACACTTTTGCTTTTGATTCAGGAGGCGTGGCTTAATCCTGCAGATCCATTAAATATAGATTATATTTTAATTTCAGGATGTTAAAAGAGTCGTTTACTTCCGATAATTCAGATTTAATTTGATTAATTTACCTTTAAAGGAAGAGTTTACAATTTTAAACCAGAAATACGTTGACCTATTCTTTTTATTTTCTATTGAGTCAAACAATATTTGGGTACAAATTCATCAAATTCATCAAAAATTGTTAAGAAATAAGAGGGAAACATGCCCTTGTGTGTCTTTCATAATTTTTTCATCCACCTGTAACGTTTTTGTTCATTTAATCCTTCACAGAAAGCTAGTTTTGAAAGCACCGAATCGTGGCGGCTCAGACCTTTAGCTGCGATGTCCAGATGATTCTTTATTCTTCTCTCTCTCTCCTCCAGCTGGTGAGCCAGCTGAGCGTTCTTCCATCCTGGAGACCAGACGAAATCAAGCTGCGCTTTACTAAATCTGCTGCCCAAAATAAGCATCAACCAGTTTATTTCTGCAGCTCTGACCTTTCTTCATGCTCTCAATAAGCCCATCGCTCTGAGGCAGCTCTGCGGTCGGGTGTTTGACCCTCTCTGGGATGTTGAACCTCCGTCTGACTGCAGGATGCCTGAGCAGAGCCACTTGACACAGGGAGAAGCAGTTGGAGGTGAGCCAGTAGGTGAACACCGCCTGGGAACAGATAGTTCAACACACACACACACACAGGGTAAGCAGCAGAGTTTTATGACTTCCTGGGGTTTCAGGGTTGAGTTCTGGGGTAAATCCACACCAACCGTGGGGAAATTGATGGTGAGAGGGAGGATGATCAAAGGCATGATTCTGAAGACAGTCTTCATGGTTCGCAGGTTTGGGTTGTCGATACCAGACTCTGCTCCCAGCTGAAACATTTAAATCAGAATTTTAAGAAAATGTTGCTCTGATTCTGTTGATGGGACAGAAAAACTGAATCTGAGGAGCAGTAAAAGTTCATCTCACCTCCAGGATGAAGAACATGGTCCCAGTGACAGCAAAAGGAAGGATGTAAAACGGATCAGCTGCACTCAGGTCAGTGAACCAGAGGACGCCTCCCGTCTGTAAGCTGGGCACCGGCAGATACGCCATCTTCCTCAGAGCGATGAAGAACGAGATGAAGACCGGTGCCTATTGGAGATCAACAGAATTAGTACTTTATTTGTCAATATTAAGGAATTACTGACTCAAAACAAGCTGCTATATCTTGCAGAAAGGCTACTTGTAGGATTGTTTTGTCTTATTTCAAGTGTACTAAAGCATTTGCACAAGAAACTAGAAAGAAAATACTTAATATTTTGTGTTTTTGCAGTGTGGCGTACTCAGTAGGGTTGGAAATCTTGAGGTATTTAAATTACAATTAGATTTTTTTTTTTACATTAGATTAGAAATGAACAGTAAGATAATCAAGTTTTGATGATTTTAAATCATCAATGTTTGCATCTCAATATATATAAAAACTAGGTTTTAAACCTCAGCACTAATGATTTAAGCTTTCATGAGTCAGTCATTTACCCAGCCTGCCATGTCAGGCCTTATGAGGGGCTGAAATCTTAAACAACATATAATCAGGATCACCGGGGCAGCTGATCCTGATCATGTTGTCATAAACACTAAACTATAAATCCTGATGCACCTAAACAGGCAAACTGACCTGGACCAGAGGAACCAGGAAGCCTCGTAGTGGATTCACGTTATGTTTCTTCTGGAACAGGTTCAGATCAGAATACGCCTTGGCGACTGCAAAACAATTAATCAGCAGCTTAGAATGAGAGAAAAGACTAAAGAGCAGAAAGACGGTGAATACAGCAGAGAGTGAGGAGACGTACATTCGTATTTATTTCCGCTCTGCTTGGCCTCGTTCATTTTGTTGGTCAGCGTGGTCATCTCAGGCAGGACGTTGTTCAGTTTGGCCGCCTCTCTCTGACCCTTCACTATGACGGGAAACACGGCCAAACGGGCCAGAACCGTTCCTGGAACCAACAACATATAAAAACCAAAACACACAATGTTGGATGAGAATTTCAGAACAGACACCTTAAATTTTCGAAAAGCAGAACTCAAGATTCATAAAGGTTCTTTTGCTCACCGACGACGATAGCGCCCCACCAGGGCATTCCCAGATCCATGTGGAAGAACTCCAGCAGACTCTGGATCAGACCCACCGGAGTGTAGCCGGCCAGGCCCAGCTCTGCCAGCCTGGGCTCTGCAGCCACGGCCTGCAGGATGTCTGCTGCAACCGGAGCGGCGTCGGCCGCCTGCTGCGCCAGAACAGGCAAGGCGTCGGCGGGCAGAGAGGCGGAGCTGTCCGCTACTGAGGCGGCCGCAGAAACACCTTCAGCTGGGATCTGGAGGTGGGAGTTATGAAGAGTTAGGATGGAAAACCAGATGAAAGATAAGAGAGAGCTGCTTTATTATTCAGTGACCTGTTGGGAGGCTGTCTGTGTGAGGGCGGGGACCGGGTCAGCAGGGAGGGATGCTGCAGACGACTGCAGGACAGCAGCTGATGTCGACCCATCGATCTGGAGGAAACCATCAGAAATTCAACTTATCTGTGACTGAACAGAATTCATTTAAAGACTAATATATGAATAAAAAATTACCAATTATGAATTTATGTGGCAGGAGAGAGGTCGACATGCAAATGTGAGATTTTTTTAATCAAACATATTTAAAATCTTAAAAGAATTGTTTGTTATGGAGACCTGGAGACTCTATGATGCCACTCTTAGCTGCAGTTCCAGCTGAAGCCGGTTACAACAACAGTTTTATTAAACATGGAAGTAATCAATGCTTCTTTAACTCGCTACAATACCCTTGCAATAGTTTACAAACGTGTTAACTGACCAGTGAGCTGTTCTGTCTGGCTGCCACAGCGCTGACCCAGACGAGCTTTCCACGGTGTCTGCGGCTGATCTGAGACCTGCTGAAAGGACTGCAGCAGCCGAGCAGTGTGTGCAGGCTGGAGCTCTGCAGCAACAGCTGTACGGACAGAAACAAGAGATTCAGCACAAAATGAAAGGCAGGTTTTCATCCAATTCTGCTACAAGCTAAACATCGTTTAATTTTTAGTTAAAAAGAAGTTACATACATCCATTTATACTTTATGTCTGTACGCTAAACTGAAGTCAAATGTCTGGTTTGAGCACATTATTTTGGTCAACAAAGCTATTCTGACACTGAAAATCTATGTATAATGTCTGAAGCTGCACTGAAGGGGCGATAAAATAATTAAGATAAGGTTTATAAAACCTTCCAACAACCGACTAAACTACAGCGATGTGGAAAATCCATTATTTGCAGCATTTAATCGACTTATATTGACGTCTCTACAGACTCTGTCAAAGTCACACTCATAACGCAGTGAGGAGGCTAACCGGCTAGCGTGCTAGCCGCTGAAAGCTGTTGGTTCTGCCTCTGTTTTAGAAGCAGGAACAGAACTTCTCCAGCAGAACTGTAAACTGAACATACTTGGTTCTGAATGCTTGGGAGAACGGGACTGCCCCGGCTCGGTTTCCCGGTCTGTTTCAGGAAACATCTTGCTAAGCACCTCGGTGTCACCCCGCTTCTGAGGGCAGCCATGTTGGGAGGGAGGAGATAGCACTACGGAGCGTGTGAAGGGACACCCTGACCAACCGCGAACGTGTTTTTCTCTGCGTAAGAATTACAATGTGTTTAATTATTACAACATGACCCACTTTGACTACATTCGTACTTTTTAGAAACCTCATTTTTCATAGACATAATACATGTCTGGGCTCATTGTTACACATTGAACTATACTGGGACAAAAGATCTTTACTAAAGTTCCGCTGCAAATTTGTAATTTATTTCTTTTTCTTAGTGTACATCTCTGAAAATCATTATGCTGACGTACAAAATTAACAAATACATGTTTTAATTAAAAAGTACATTTTAACCGTTCCTTTAACTTGCTGGTGGTTGTTGTATGCTTAGCTCCAAATGTACTTTCTCTTTAAAATTGATAAGACGTCAACAAGGTTTTGTTGTTGTTGTTGTTGTTGTTGTTGTTGTTGTTTGTTTGCTTGACTATAGCAACAACTCACCTGCTAGGTTGATTATGGACTGAATTTATTTTTCCTTCTTATTTCAAAATGTGACTATTATAATTGCAAAACGTTTTTATTATTATTATTTTGTATAATTTTTTACCTTTTCTGAACGGTGTTGCAAAATGAATTCACAGACCAACACGAAGTTGGTCTGTGAGTAAAGGAAATACTGAATTTTCAATTAATAATAGCTCATTCAAATAAACTTGCTTGCATTTCCTTTTAGCATGTTTCTATTTATTTTCTTTTTAGAAAAAGTGACGTAATCTTGTGACTTAATGAGCCTTTGGTAACTGGCTTAGGGGAAATCCACATCTTTCTCTTTGGAACGAGATAAATCCTCCTGCCTCTCTGTTTGGTGTTCAGATCTCCAGCCAATCTGATATTTTAGGGACATTTTGACTCTGGGAAATCCCCGCGTTGCATACTTTATCTTTCATTTTCGGTTGGAAGCTGTTTATTTGCAAAGAAAACATCCTGAATTGAAGCACAGCAGCAATGTACAATGCGTGATATCAAACATCCAAATCTGTCCTAAACTATTTATTTTCTGAGATCGACGTAATAAAATGTCTGTTTTATTGGTAGTTTTCTTTTTTGACTGCATGTAACATTTTGCACTTTATTCTTCTGACTTTGAACATTAAGGGGGAAAAACACATCTAAAAAATTTAAAAAAGAGAGTCCTTGGCGCAAACTCAGATCATAACCTGGTTTCTAGTCGGATCTGACGTCTGAGTCTCTGTTTGGGTTGTGAACGCGTCGCGTCCAAAACCGAAAGATGTCCATCGATCCCTCTCCATACGCAGCGCTGGACAGGTAAACCGCGTTTTTATCCAATCACCTGAAACCCCGGTGTGCATTTTTTATTTTAATTAATTAATTAATTTTTTTATGCTGAATGTGCCCAACATTTAGTCTCAAGTCAAGGTTAGTTACTGCGTTCAAACTGCTGCGTAAAGACACAGTTTCACCTTTATGTTCGTTTTATTGAGGGCTAATTACGCACGAAAAAGCGACATACCAAGCAATCTGTGCTCTAGAGAAGAAAAGCGAAAGTTGTTTTTTGCTTCACTTGTATTATTTCACTTCAGGTTTTTGCTGAGAATTAAAATGGGCTCAGCCACATCGAAGGAGAAGCTCTACGATCCCAAAGACTCGTCGCTGAAATTTGTCGATGGACCTGACGACATGGACTGTAAGTGAGCTGCTGCTCTTCACTTGTTTGAACTAATCTGTGGATTAATGCTGGAAATACACTTAAAATGCACCTACTGAGTGACTTTGTTTTACTGTCGATAGTTTTATGCGAAGACTTTCAATCGCGAAGAGCGCAGATGTCCTGCGGTCACGCAGTGACCCCGACGTCCCTCACTAACTGGTGTCTGCAGCAGCTGGAAGAGGTCAGAAAATAATAATAATAATAAAACTACAAATAATAGGGAATTTGTATTCAGTTTTGTGTAACAGTTACAGCCTGTAGGGACATGTAGAGCATAAACAAAACCTTATACTGGAGGCCATTTACAAACCAACATACAGTCAACACTTCACCACCACCTGTTAAATTTAATATTAATTTTTCTTTCCTTTTTTAACAACTAGTATATTCTTTTCTTTTTTAAAAAGGAGATTCTTGCTGTTAGTATGAAACACTGTGTTCAGACAGTGTTATATCCAAGCACAGTAGTAGAAAATTGAGTGGAAGGAAAACTGTGGTAGATAAAGGTGCAAAAGCAACAAGTGAAAGCACAGCTTTTTATTATTATTATTATTATTGTTGCTCTTCTATAAAATTCTAAAATAAATCCTGGATTTTCATTATATGTGCATCATAGTTGTAAAAGTTACAATAAGAAAATAAGTGATTGAAAACATTCTTTGTGGGTTTAATCCATATAATCAGAGGCAGTACGGTGTCTTGGTTCCCTAAAGTTTCTGAGGCCCATTCATCACATTTATGTAATAAATAACCTGACTAACAAAAGATGTTAAGCTTAAACATGTTTTATTTCTGTCATTATGTGCATTTGTGATCTTAAAGTGTGTTATACACTTTTGAAAATCACTGATGTCAGTATAAGCTCTTAAAAATGCTGATTGTGTTTCCTTGTATCTCAGTTCTACTGCCTGATGAACCTTTTCTCATTGTTTTAAAGGGAAAAAGCAAGTTTTCATGCGGTGTTTGTAAAGCTGTGTGGCCTTATAAGGAGGTCTGTAAGATGGCTCTCCTGAGCTCTGAAGAAATGAAGACATTTAAGAAAATGATGATCAATACTGCTGTTAGCAGAAGAGTAAGTCTTCTCTGCATTACTTTGTATTTAGTGAGTGTCTTATCGCCTCAGTTGACAATTTATTCTACACCTCCATCTTCCTCCAGTGTCCTGGATGCAAGTCGTCCGTTGCACAACAAGATGAACTTAATCTTTGCGTCAGCTGCAAAGCCTGCACACAGAAGAGAGGACACCCGTATGAATTCTGCTGGCAGTGTCAGAGGGAGTGGAAAGGTCCGAAGCCGCGTTCGGACCGCTGTGAGAACGACGGCTGCTGCAACACGGCGCTGCAAACTCTGAGGATCTGCCCAGAAATCGTCTTCGACACTGTGTGGGGAATCAGCGGGTGTCCCTCCGTCCGGGCCTGCCCAACCTGCGGGTCACTGCTGGAGCACAAGCGAAACCACTGCAAACACCTGTTCTGCGCTCGATGTGAGGTCAAGTTCTGTTTTGTGTGTCTGAAGACTTTTGCTGAATGTTCGAAAACAAGTCAGATATCAGGGCCGTGCTCCAGCGGCGTCGCTCCCAGACAGACAGAGATCCCTGTGTGGAGAAAAACCTAACTCTTCGTCCACAGAGTCCAGCACTTCGGTTTGTTTGTGACCAAATGTATTTTCAGAACCTTCTCTCAGAGACAGACAGTATTTCTGCTCAGAAATGTCAGAACTTTGGAAATATTGAGCAAAATCAATTTAAAAGATAAAACCAAAACCTGGAATTGTTTGTTTCAGATTGTGATGGATTTACATTACCTGGCAAAAGTGTTAATACTCTACAAATGTTTCCACTTTTGTCACTTCCACAGTCACTGCAATGTGTTTTTGTGACGTTTTATGTCATAAACTAACAAAATCTACCCAGAAATGTGGAGTGGAAGAAAAATGTTAAATGATTTACAGTCTTTTTTTAAAATTTATTTAAACAAAACAGAAATCTACAACGTTAACGATTTGTTTTTTTTCTCTATGAAAGTTTGTAAATTATTATTTTCCTGCTTTTACACGTCCAAAATATTACACAAACAGCTAGTAAAAGCCAACTTAATTATCGTTATGCTTCCTGATTTCTTATTGTTGTTAAACTTACAGAAAATTTGAAACTTTGTCACATTTTTAAACCTTATAAATTGTCTTCTTAATAATTTGACCTACATTTCTCACATGCTTCCTTTATCTTAAAAAAGAAACAAAAACAAATTCTTATATATATTATTTATATATATCAAAGAATAATAAAGGACTTATTAAGCTTCCTTGTGGCGCGCCACTTTCTATCAACACTACTTTGGCCTCCTAATGGCTTTTAAGCAGCTTTCCACATCCAAAGATTTTATTGTATATATATATTTTTAAAAACTTGACCAACTCACTAAAGAAGGCTTTATAAAAGATTTCTTTGCTTTGGAACTGAAACTTCACTTCATCTTCTGTACCACATTTTCATTATTTACTCCAAAATAATGTTATTTTTTTAATTACTCCATTCAGTTGCACTTTATTATTTTTTTTACTAGAGTGCTATTTTGTAATAAAAATGTGGTATTTTTCTTAAGCTGTAAATGCATCCCTTACTGTAAAGTCTTTCATTTTTACTTTCTGTTTTTATATTTTTATGTCTCGACTTGCCTGTCACGTTACTGCTGGTAGACTGGAATTCCCCTCTATTCTATTCTATTCTATTCTATTCTATTCTATTCTATTCTATTCTATTCTATTCTATTCTATTCTAAATATATTGTTGTCACAGAATACCTGAAACTTTTTAGTCAATATGTTTTTAGTCTTATCCTTTGCCCTTCACTATGCTGAAAACATTCTGTTGAGAAACATTAAAGGAATGAATAAATCCAAACTACAATTATAAATATACCCAAATTGTTATACAAATAAAATAGACTAGGTAAATAAATAATAAAAAAATATATAATAAGCAATATGTAAGTTAAAACAGTTAAGTAAGTAAATTAGCTGAATAAATACAGTAAAGTAAGGAAAATATAGAAACATTTTATTAGATCTTTCCTTATTCATGTCTTCTTCTGTTACTAAGCTTTAGTTATTGTTGATCTAAAGCTTAGTAACAAATTTATTAATGGAATAAATGTTAGAAGAAAACATGAGTTTTCACCTGGTGTGTGGGAACAGATCAGGATACATCACATGTTTATAGTTTGTTCAGGTCATCAGACTGATAACAGAACGTAAAACAATGATGTGGATTTTTGTTTTTGTGTTATTTACAATAAAACTTCATACAATAGCTACAGCTTAATATTACAATCAGAAACATATAAACAACTTTACAAAGAGCTGATTTTAATTTGTAGGAAAAGTGATATTTGCCATGTTGAGTTATTGTATTGAATGCATCAGAAAATTGATTTGATTCTTCTGGGAAATGGTCATTCCAAAGAGAAATCAGAAACATGAGTCATAAAGTGCAGAAGACAATAATGATGGGATCTTTGATGTGCTATAAATAGTCCTGGATTTTCCCGCTGTTCTCTTCCTTGTCCCGCATCGCTGTCCACTCCCGTCTGCAGGTGTCTCTGTCCTCTGTCTCTCAGCCTCCGCTCACCTTCTTCACCATCTGGACTTTGCTGTTGGACTTGATGTTATAGTCAGACAGGGAAGCAGAGTCATTGTCCAGAGGTTTGTCCTCCACGATCAGCCGGATTTCCCCCAATGAGAATACTGCAGAAATGTCAACAAAAACTCAATTTTGTTGATCAGGGAATCTAATGGGGATTTACTTAAAGCTTCACTGCATTTTTGCACATAAAAAATATAAATATTGTGTGTAAATTAGCAATGAGGAATCCCTAACGCGTTTCATGTAAATTGTGTTTCAGTCTGGATATGCATCTCAGTCGCTCTATAACAACATTTTGCAAATCTTATTAGTTTCCAGTACTAATAAGTAAATCAGTATTTACCTGATTTAGGGAAAGTCTTCATCGCTTGTTTCTTCAGCTCGAGGACGGTCATCTTCCCCAGAGGACCTTTGGTGTTCAGATAGCTGACCTCTCCAGTGTTGGAGCAAATGACGATCTGGTCTGATCTGCACATGTTGACTTTGTCTCAGCTGCTGCTCGATGCTTCGTTTGTTATGACTTACCTGCCTGCTCAGCCTTTTGAATGTTCTCAAAAAGTGGGCTGTCTTATCAACATCGAAAAAGCAAGTGAAAGCAATGTGTGGGGGTTTTCCAGGATGAACCTTGTAGCTTTTCTGCCTCTTCCAAAACGGATTTTGTTTTATCTTGTCAAGAGAAATGTTTTCAAATATTTATTTTCTCTTTAGAAGGGTGGTATAGATGGCAAAGCAGGAAATGATAAACAGCTGGGAGTGAGAGCAGAATGGTAGGCTGAGGGTGAGAAAAAAAATATACACAAAAGAGAACGAAAGAGGAAAGGAAATCTGAACCTAATATAAACAGTAAAAAGAAATACTAATCTAATGAAACAATCCAAAACACACATAATGAGAATAAATGAACAAATGAATAAGTAAGAAAAGCGAGCAATAAAGAAGCGATTGATAAAGAAAATAACTGAAATTAAAAGTCCAAACACCAAAGGGTCATAAGAAGCCAATCAAAAAGTCAAATAGCTGTAAAAATTAAGACAAACATAAAATAACACTTGTTTAATTCATTCTCCTGCAAGTGAAAAAGGAAGGATTCACAAGTTTTCTATTTTTTAATTAGGTGAGAAAAAATAGAAAAATTTGGACCTTAGTGGAAAAAGTTTGGCTGCCACTTAAATAGAGTTTATGGGAAACGGCTTATGTGACTTAAACAGCCTCTTTAGAGGTTTACACGACCCTAGCAGTGATTGTTCTGACTGCAACTCTGATACTTCTACCATATGCTCACACTGAAAACTCATTTTGAATAAAAGGCAAACATCTTCAAGAAGTCAATTTGCCTTATATTAAACAACGCTGTATTATATTTTAATTGTATGCATTAAGTACGTATGCTTACTTAATTCATTGTGCATTAATTACCGTTGCACTTCATCCATAAGTGCAATAGTACTTATGCTTTAAGTACTGTTATGAATTAAATACAACAGTATAAAATATCTGCATTTAATTTGTGTCTAGGTTTTTAAAGTTGGACAAAATAACTAAAATAGTGAACATTAGCTTGATCTAACTTCTTAGTAGGTAAAATATAATCTTATTTTAAATTAACAAATTTATCCTCAAGTTTAAACTTAAGTCATTAACCCATCATGTTGGTAAAATGGCTTCTTATTTCAGCTTGTGCCAAAGGTTTAATGAAATCTCATAAGGTTGTTTAGTTGAAAATGGCTGTAAGTGAAGAGAAATTAGGTTCTTTGAGTCAATATTTGGTTAAAACTGCCCAACTTTTGTCCTAGCATCATAAAACCAGAGGTGGATTAAATGGGGGGAAAACCCCTCTTTACTGCTTTGTATGCAGTTAAACAAGTTTATTAAACCAGGGTAAGCACTGGCAAAACAAAGGTAGATGATGGTTTCAGTTGCTTTTTTAAACTGGTTTTACATTTAAATCATCACCTTGGGATTTTTAAAGAACATTTCCCAGAAGTCCTGTGCAGCTGGATTTCTTTTAAGCTCAGTGGTAATTACTGAAAGGCAACTTTTCCTTCCAGACAAGATAATGGCACGAACAGAGTTAGAATCTCTTTTTATTTCCTGTAATATATTTCCTCATTGTAGCTGTCCTTATTTGGCACCGCCAGATAAGTGCTGGAAACTACCTAACTCACCAACCTTTGATGTGTGACTACAGAGGTTTCTGTTTGCTTTGTGGGTCATAATACTTAACTCAGCCTATTTTATCTCAGGGTGTAAAAGTGCATTCATATTCCAAGGTAACAAACCAAATTTATAAGAAGAACAACAGATACCAACAGCCAAAATACGCTAATAAAAGCGTTTTGTGCATAATAACTGTTCAGACATTCACTGCCTGTATCTTACCAGTGCAAAACTGAAAGTAAGAAAATAGAAATGTTAGAGGAAATTTCTTTTATGTGACACTGTGAATTGGTTTATTGCTTATTTACCAGTTTCACCTAGGTCAGGACACATAACCTAAAAATGAAAAAAAAAACAAGCCTGAAAATTCTGAACGTTTTACAACAAAAGCAACACAAGCAACACAAGCTGAGCTTTTGTTTGTTGAAAAATGTAAATATCTTGGAATATTATTGACTCAGATCTGACTTTTAAAAATCATGTTAAGCAAATGTCATAAAATTCAGTTTAGCAAACTTCCACCTTATGAGATTTTTTCTCACCATACAGTGAGCTAGAATTAAATACAAGCAATGATTTTTTTTTTCTCATATAACTTACTGCTATACAACCTGGACACATACAACTGCAAGTAACAAAAAAAATAAATCACTATGTCTTTCTTCAAAAGGACATTAAAAACCTTTGACAAGAAACCATTACATTTTCAAAACTATAAAATCATTAGTAAGCATAATATTTCATACCTCAATTCTTATCAAATATATTATAGCTATTGTGATAATTTCTGCATATTTAGACTGCCTTGAACTGTGGTAATGTTGATTAATGTGTAGTGTTTGAATGAATTAAATTAATTGATTTTGATTAAATGTAATTTTCTTTTGTTTTGCTGCAACTAGCTAGGTTTCCGCAATGTTTTCACTTTTGTCCTGAATTGTGCATTCGTTAAAACAGTGGTTTTAGAATAATCAAATTCTTTGTCCGATCTCCTGACTGGACTCTTCCAGAGCTGGAACATTTCCATTATTATTTCCACATCCCTGCAAATCTGAATTCTTTCCTGACTTTCCAGGTCACAGTACGTTTCCTTTTAATAAAAATGTGCCTTTGCGCAAAGCAGCCAAATAACAAAGCTTGCTATATTAACAAATAGCTTATTATTCTGCTGACTTAATAGTGTGAGATTTATTACACTGGACCTGGATTTGGAGGTCAGAATCTTCTGTGGGTGATCCAGGATATTTATAGATGCAGTTTTAAAATATGTAAGTACTGTAAATATGTTCTTTTTGCGGTACATCTTTTTAAATGAACTTTTCCAGGTTCTTTAGCTTCTGTGTGCTGCATGCTTCCAACACATTATTTGCAAATGGATACTAAGATCAACTCAGAGATCTAATGTGTTCAAATTAATAACTAGGCCCAGTCTAAAATGATAAAACCACCACAGATGAATACATAAATTGCTGTTTGGACAAACCTAGTGGAAAATGACTTGGAAAGCAATTCTAGCAAACAATGAAAAAGAAACGTATCTCGAAAATATTTGGGTGATAATTCACGTTTATTACAGGAAATCAGAAAACAAAAAAATCTAATTAAAAGTTCAAATCAGTGCAAACCTTTACTTTTTGCAATTCATGGCATTTAATCACATATTGAATTATTATCTAATGATAAACACAAAAAAATATCCCTAGCACAACAATAAAATCCTCACTTTTCTGTACAACAGTGTAAACTGCCCTCATATACATAATATGTCACTCGTGCAAAAAGAAACATACTTCCACGAGCACATCCATCAAGTGATATGAAAACAAAAAGCAAATGGCAACACATTAGGGTTCTGTTCAATGCATTTGTTTATATTTTTCTTAAATTAAATTCTTCCTTTAAATGTCCTCATATGTATTCTTCACAGATGTTAACATGATCACAAATGTTGCACACCCAGCTATTTTTATCAATTACCAGACAGATGCTTATATTTCTAGAAGTTAGTCCCACCATGCATACACCTGTAGTGCTGCTTGTACTATCACCATGACACTAGTCAACAACAAAGAGAAGAAGAAAGAAAAAGATCCAGTGCCTGGTGGTGAAGCATCAAGAAAAAGTGGAGCTTAAGCTGACCTTGAACATGAAATGCATATAATGATGTAAATACACTCTGCTGGGATATCATGGTAAATCCCATAGTTATTTTAGGTGGTCCAATCAAACCGATGCATTTATTTTATGTTCATTCAATCGAAAATAAATATTCACAGAAACCAACCAGATGGGAAATCCAAACAGATGCCATCATCACATCGGAGTCTGTCTTTGAATAATACATGTAAAGCTTACATGTCAATAAAAATGCAACCCAAATGCCTCAGAATCTAAGTTATAAAATGTCAAAATGTTGCTTGTTCAACATGCAGTAGTTTATCAAATTCATTTGACCGCGTTGTTTCCACTGCCTCTCATAATGTCTCTGAATGAAATATTAACAAAAGTGACTTTTTTTCTTTAGAGCACTCATTATAAACTTTGTATGCGGTGAAATCCAACAGTGGAAGCCCATATTTCCAAACCCAGCTGCACAATTATTACATTGTGTACACAGTGAGTGTGAATAACAATGAAAAGGAATATTATTTTTTGTTGCCTTTGTATGATAAAGTGATTTTTCTATCAATTATAAGCTGAGGCAATAAACAAGCTTTTTAGCAAAGACAGCTTATTGAACAATGAAAATAGCTTTTATTGTATCGTTTCTCAAGTAATCACAGAACAATTTATCCTATTTGTCCACAAATTTAGCTATTATTGACAGAAACAATGATATAAGAATTACCAAACCTGAGGGATGCATTTACAACAAACATCTGAAACAAAATCTCAGTCTAGGTTTTGTTTTTTATGCTTACACTCCCAGCATGGTTCCCAGTAAGCTAAACCACCAGAGTTCTGCTGACCTCATAACCTTTTTATTCTGATTCTGACTCATGATTTGCACGTTTCTTGGTAAAAATGGGTAAACAAGACATAGCGGATCTTTTTTTCTTCTTCTTCTGTGTGTGTTGATTCATTTTACGCTGTAAATGTGGCCACTTGATTTTAGACCAACTTCTTCTTTTGAAAGAATCATCTGTCCTAGCTCCATCAAGCCATGTGTTAGGGATTTCTTTCAGTGAGGAATGCTTTGAATGTTTTGTTTTTCTAAGATTTTTATGTTGTCTTCTGCTTGCCCTGGTTGTGTGTTTTTGTTCATCCAAAGTCAGGTGTCTTTGTTCTTCAATTATGTGCTGCTCTATATTATTTCCTTCCATCCGTTTAATGCTACCCTGTGAGATTGTTTTCGTCACAATTTCATTACCAATACTGCCATTTGTAGAACTCTTTACTCCTTTTTGTGTATTTGCTTGTGACTTTCCCTGGCTTGCTTGTTTCTCCCCGTCTGCTGCTTGTTTCCCTTTCAGACTCTCTTTTTTTCCTGATCCAGTTGGCCTGTGAAAATCCTCAACATATTCTTCATTTCCCTGACTTTTGGTGTGGGTCTTCAAACCATAATCTTTCTGTTCACCTTTGGCTTCTGGTTCAGTGTTTCCCTTCTTCAGATCCAATACATTTGTAATTGATAGTTCTTTCATTGATTCTTGTTTTTCATCCAACTTGCTCTGACTGACACCATTATTCTTGTCTTTCTTGTCTCTGGCATTTTCATTATGCTCTTTTTGGCCTCTGCAGCTCGTGTGGGGTTCTATATGATCATATTTTGGTTTGCTTTCTTTAATTTCATCAGCTCCTCTGCTATCCAGATAACAACTAGCTTCAGTAGCACCAGCTTGTCCTTCTCCCTCTTCTTTAAAAGTCGTATTTCTACTCCTTTCATCTGACTTCTTGTGATTCTCAGTAAATTTATGTGCTTCATTTTCCCCACCGATCTTTTGATTGCTCTCCTTACATTTGTGTTTGCTTCGTGGAACATAACCAGATCCTTTACCAACATGATGCTGTGCAGATCCATCGTTCAAACATTCCTCTGTCTCTTTTTTCTGTTCATTTTCATGTCTGATCTCACTTTGGTAATCAGTTTTAGTTTTATAATCAGAATTTAAGAAGGCTTGTGTATCTTCAACAGCATTTGCTTTTGGCTTTTTGTGATCATTGACTTGAATCTGATCATAGGCAGGGAGAACAGGTTTTACCTGCTCAGTAGTGTTGCCATCCATTGTGGTTTTGTCCTGAGCATGACTGTTTTCTCTCTCATATATATGTTTATTCTCATCAGACTTTCCTTCAGCTGATCTCTGTAAATCAGTCATGTCATCTGGTATATTAGGTACATCCACAGCAGGGTTTTTGCTTTGACCAAGTCTAAAACCTCGAGTGTCTGGTTGGTTTTCTTTAGACACAGTCTGCTCCACCATTTCATGATCTCTGGCTTTATGCTCATCATCCTCCTGCTTAGACTTTACATGTACCTTGATGTCCTCACTGTCATTACTGATGGGGATTTTTAAGAAATTATCATCTTGAGCTGTATTATCATGAAATTCTTGGGAATTATTTGGTCCAGCATGGACGTTAGTCTCTGCATGAACACATTTGGGGTGTGGATTGGAGCTCCGCATCATTTCTTCAGTACCTACATCTTCATAATCAATTAGACAGTAGAATAAGTTCAATTAAAGTTCAGTAGTTATGGATAATACAGCACAGTACAACATATCTAAAAATGCAGCAGGTAATTCTCACCTTTCCTCCTGTAAAATAGAAGATAAGCAGTGGAGGATCTAGAAGAGAAATGAAGAGAAAGGTGATAATAAATAAATGTGAATTAACATACACATATGAAGGCAGAAGCAAAAACTTCCCGTGCTGCTGCCAAGTTCTTATCTGCAGTTTGGTCCTGTTTCTACCACACAATCCATAAAAAATAACAGGAAGAAACAGATAATAAACTTATAAAGCTAGTGCTGATTTTAGGATTCTTCTGGAGAAACTATGTCTATCTTTGTTCAACAGCAGTGCACTGACAGTGAACTTTAACTCTAATCCTCTATTAGGTCTTATTGCAACTGTAAACAATAAATCAAGCACACCTGAAATGTGTCCAAAGAACCACATAAATTAAGACTGAGTTTTATTTATTTTATTAAGAGTTTTCAGAAAAATGCAGATGATTTGATGGTGAAAAATGTTTGTGTTAAATGACTGAGTTAAAGTCCAATTTGATCTCAGACGATCCTTTATTTCACTTTAGGTAAAGGGTTTGCAATGCCAGGTAAATGGTAAAAGGTGAACATTTGTGATTTGATCTTTGGTGCAGGGTACTAAAAACAACAGTTATCTCTCTTTTAACACTTACGGTACAACGTCCACATTGTCAGGAAAAGGACTTTTGTTAAGCTGAAGGAAAAAGCAAAGACATCACATGATTAACTGTTTTTGTCCTGCAATGCATTTTTTTACCACTCGACTGTTGAGCAAAATCTTTTGATGGTGAAAAAAGTTTTAATTGGTTTTACCTTCGTGACCGATCCGTCATCAAAGACAAACCATTCGTCTCCTTCATCCTTGGACTTGATCACTGCCTGATAATGTCCTCCTCTCAGACCACCAGAATGCTCCACAACTGCATAAAGCTCATATGTCTGATTCTGATCAACAGGTAAGAATATTAGTCAAAATCAGGAATAAAATAAACAAACAACAATTCTGCAATATGACTAGTTCTAAATAAAAGATATATAGAAGATTTTTTTTTAACCTCTGGTATCCTGATGGTGTGAGGAACATCAGCCTTACAGTGGATTTTGATGTATGACATGTACTGATAGCTGAAGTCAAACCTCTTCAGCATCAGAAGCAGAACTTCTGGATGATGAGTTATTACATATTTCTGAGAAACAAATCAAATACACCTACTTGTTAAAAAATATTGCTAAAATATTGCTGTTTCAAAATGTATCAAAAAAATCTGAAACTTTCTAATATTCACTCACTCTGGTAGCATCAACTTTAGCATCACACTCATCACAGTACACCTGGTTATCTCCATTGAATATAGTCGGTGTGAAAAACATATTGATGCCATTCTCCTAAGAAGATGAAACTGTATTATGTCTACAGGGAAAAAAAACTTTCAAGAAGCTTTTACCAATTACAAAAGACTTTTGACTGACTTTACCAAGTTAAATGTTCAGACAAGCATTTCCAGTATATTTATATGTAAATAATAATTAATAATACTGTAATTTTGATGAAAATTAAAGAGATCATATTCATCCTATTTTAGCTTCTTTTCATTGGCTCCAACATGGCCAGTCAAAACTTGTAGTGTTTTTGTTTAGGTTTAAATAGACACAGAAGTTTGTCAAGGTGTTTTAGTAAACAAATATCATCATGAAGACAAGGTTTTCCAAAGGGTGTGGAGAGAGCTCCAGTTGTGTCATACTTGTGTAAGTATGACACAACTGCAAATCTACCAAGTGATGACCGTTTATCTAAACTAGGCCAGGCAGTTGGAGCAATAATCAGAGTAACTCTGGGGGAGCTGCAGAGATTCACAGTCCAGGTGGGAGAATCTGTCATGCACTCTAAAACTAAAACAATGGATGGAGCTAAATCTGGATCCATGAAGAAAGAAAAACAATGAGAGGCTTCAAGACCTTTGGGTTTGCAGGGGAGGTCTAACTTCCAGCCAGACAACAATGCTACACATTCATCTAGAGTCACATGGGAAGGTTTATGTCAGGTGTGTCCAAAATGGATCCAGCAGGCCATTAGTGACCTTAAGAATGATTTAGTTCAGCCTGCATCAATGCTTTAACAATGGCACAAGTTTTGCCTGCAAGCACAAGTAGTTGAAACTGCAGGACACTTTTTCTCACTTTTTAGGGGAAGATTTCCATTGATACGAGTCCTGAAATTTTTAAATTCTACACAATATATATTTTTTTGTTTTAATTTTATTTTCACTGCCATAAAAATCCAGCGACTTTTTCTCAAAGGTAGACCAGATTCAGCTGAAAATCTTAAAGGGACTTTTAAAATCATGTTTTCTATCCATCCAAACTGACTGAGTTTGAGATTTTTTGTAAAAAAGAATAAGAAAATATTTAATGCTTTATATATGCAAAACTATGAAAATCATATTGTTTTCACTACACATTTATGAACCATTTTTATTGGACCGTCAGACAAAATCACATGTTAAAAAATTCCATAAGAGAGAACAGTTTTTAAAGGGATTATATAGATTAAGAAGCTTCAATTAACCTTCTCTGAGAGCTAAATAGGGAAAATGATTGCTCATTCTAAAATATGCATTTTAGAATCAAATGTTGTAAAGCTCCATGGATTTCCAGCATTAGGATGGTAAAGTGGTGGATTTGTTGCAGGTAAATAACACCTTGAACACTTTGTGATAAAGAGTTTAATAATAAATCTTGTGATAAGGAAACATGGCAGCATATTACTGCAGACATACAGTTCTTTGACTTTTTTATGACCAGTGTGTTTTGCAAAGCCGTATTCCAGAGTTTAAATTTCACTTCTTTTCTGATCTATTTTAAAAAATTAAACAGGCTCCATTTTATGTTGTTCTATTGGGGAAAAAAGAGTCCGTTTATTTGAACTTTAACCCTTTGCAACAGTAAAATATTAACTTGTCAGATTCTCACCACGCTGTAGTTTCCATTAGGTGAATCTTCCAGTTCAAGAGGAAGATGCCAGAACGGACCTTCACTGTCAGTCACTGTCTGACATTCTGAACAACTGGTCCTGTGACTCAGCTGTCCATGAAAGACCTGAAACAAACAAACCACATATGTATGTATTTACAAGCATGCATATGTGTTTACCCTTATGCCTTATATAGTATTTGCAACTGGTAAAGGAACCTTTGCTGCATTTCCACTGGTCTTCCTTAAGATCCTTTCAAAGTATTCTGCTGCATCTTGTTGTTCACATACTGGGAGAAGACATTCAAAATTACATTAAATGACTTCAATAAAATAAACCATGGTGAATTATAATACAATTTTGTATTTTAAATTTCTAATCAGCCATTATGATATAATTTGAAGACAAAATAATTATAACTACAGTTATGAGACATATTTTACAACGAAAAGTAAAATGGGATCTTCCTGATCAATGTCATACCATTGTTGACTTCTAGAGCTTTCAATATATAATATGGGTCTGCTGTCCAGTGCAATAAATTTCCAAACAATTGTTTAAGGTGATGGTCAATGTGCTCCTTACTGGGACTGGTCAAAGTAAAACAAAATGACAAATTAATGTCCAATGTCGACTTCAAATTATTCCCTTCATATACCATAAATGCACAAATTCTAAAAACAAACCTGATCACAGCTTCTCTGAATTCTTCAGTCATGAACAGAACCTGCAGCACACTGTTCAGGTAGCATGTTGCCCCATGGTTGATCAAACCGTGGTACTTAGCTTCTGGAGACCGCAAATGCAAATTAAATGTCAGAGAGTTCTGTTATATAAGACAGTAAGTCTCTACTTAGTAAGTTTTTTTTTTTTAAATAAAACATCTCTGGGATACATGGACGGAAATCCCAGGTGATCAGAGGGTTCCGGGAAAATTGTACTCTTTGCCTACATACACAACACTATGTAGAGAATAAACTATGAAAACATCATCACTGCAGTGAAAAACTGTGGTTGGACTTGGGAGCATCATGCTCTGTCCTGGTTCTACCAACCAAGTCAGAGCATGATGGGATGATGGACAGACCTAAATACAAACAAATGCTGCAAAAAACTTATTAGAGGCTAAAAATAATCTTGGGAGCGGGGCAGAGGTTCAACAATCCCAAATAACAGCCAGGGCCACAACAAAGTTTACACCAAAGCATTAATCTCTTCATTGAATCTGACTGAGAAAGGAATATTTTGCAAAGAGTAATGGGGAAACAAATCTGTCTATATATGTGTACATTTGGTAGAGGAATACCACAACAATACTTGCTAACTGCAACAAGGGGTTGGGTTGCTCATGATTACAAATGGATGCTTCCAGGTTTTATTTGTACAAACATTAGAAAGCCATAAATTATTTTCCTTCCACCTAACATTTGCTAACTGCATTGTGCTGGTCTGTCGCATCTCCCAAAACTCCCAATGAAATACCCAATAGTTGTAAAATAAGGTTCAAGGGCTATGAGGTACACAATGCTAAATATTTCACGATATGACATGGATGGTAATGACTTACATTTACTACAGTGAATGTTTGGTAGAGAAAATGTTTAATTGCACAATGTTTGTTTGATTTTTCTGAAGTACTAGTAAGTAACAGTTCTCTTTCTTAAGCATAATTTCTAGTTGTTCTATCCACCCCTGTGCGTCTGAATTTTTGGAAGGTAATTTATACAGAAAAACTCACCACTGGATGTAGTTTGTACTGAATGAATTTGTTGATGTGTTTATTTTGTGGGAAAGAGAGACATTTGTGTTTCTTTTGCCTTAGTATTTTGTAAAGACGCCTTGTTTTTGTCATTTAAGAAATATTCTTTCGAAAATACCACATATTGCACAGCATGTTTTTACATAATGCTTAATTCCATCATTGCAAATGAATAAATTGGACATTGCATTCAAACAGTCAAAATCTCCTTGCACATTTATAAAATATTGATTTAATTTTATTTGGACATTTTTTGCTGATATTTTACTTCTATTTGAGTGATGCATTTGTGAAGTAACGCTACTTTTGTTTGTTTATAACACTAAGCGGGGCTACTTCTCTTGTCATAATTACTGAGGATATTATACAGGTTTTACCTGCAGGTTTATACCACCAGCGACTCATGTTTTCTTCCCCTGGTGATCAGACCATCGACAGTGGAGACTGCAACAAAGTCAATGAGATAAATGTAGTTCTACTTTGGGGTAGCAAAAACTCAAACGCAAAAGAAAACAACGAACTTACCCTGAGATTTACACTTTTGTTGACATCCACTGGATACAAAAACCTCAACTTCTTTCAGACGCTGTCGGACATTTCTTACACGTTAATGTGTAATTAAAGCTCTCTGAATACTTTCTCTTTCTCTTCTCATTACGCCCAAGACTATGTTGCATTCAGGGACGGTCGGACATGTTGCATTAAAAAAATAATCAAAAAGAAGTAGAGAAATAATCGAATCTTTTTGATTTCATGTTAAAACTCTGATACACAGATTGTGTTTCAGCCTAAATAAACATTTGGAAGAAATGAAAGAGGTGGAAATGACAGCAAGTTTTATTTTAGCTTAAGACATAATATTGAGTGGAATATAGGGCATTTTGTTTACACCACATCTTGCCCCTGTGAGTAAGATACTGTCTGTCTGAGAGTTGTGCTGTTAAGGTGCTGTAAGTTTGGCCCCTTTATCATTTTTAGAAATCAGAAAACTGACATAGTTGCTGTCCAGGCACAAAACACAAAATTGGTTGAAACTCAAATTTAAACAAGTTTATTCAAAGTCCGCTAGAAATGATTCTCAATTGATGTAAATATTTAAACTATTGTAACTTCCTGTACTTTTCTGGAGGATGTGCGATGCATAGGTTGTTGAATGCATGAAAGCTTTGAGGATATCACAATAATTTGATCTAATAATGTTAGAATACAACATGGGTCATAGGTCAAATTTTCTGATGAATCTCAGTGGTACTCAGTAGATTGTACAATACTTTTTTTTGCATCTAGAGAGATACAATACTTAATTTTATTTTAGTTATATGCATCTATAAACTAAGCTAAATCTCTGAAACGTAGTTTTCCCAAAGAAAACCTGTGGTGTACAACATTATTTTTATTTTTACCTCTGAACAGATTCAAAATCACTAAAACACTTAATCACAGTTTGCTGAACTGTTTCAACAGATTGCTGGAGCTTAAAAAGCAGCTGATAGGATTTGGATTCAATAGTGAACGTGAGAATATTGTAGCATAAAACTGAAAACTACATTGTGATCCTCTTGCTCAAGTCTGTTTTCTTGCAGTAAATACTTCCTGAGCTATGCTTATGTTTGGTATTATAATCCTACTAACAGCACAAGAAAAGTGATATCAAATTACAAATAAAAGTGTTTATTTAATGCAACAGTTGAAAACATTTGAACATCTGAAGGCTATTACAAGTGAATATGCAAAAAACATTATCAGTATTTTTTATTTATTTTTTGTCAACGATTATAGCTTTCATATTTGTAAACAAGAGTCAGGAGTGAACAGAATTCCCTGCAATCGGCGGCAGCAGCATCGGCAGTAAAAGAAGAAGATCCAAATGGTCCCAGTTACGCCATCTGTCCTCCAGGAACCTTGATCACCAGCTGGACGACGGACATGTGCTGGATCCCGTACTCCGACAGCAGCGTAGTGTCTCCTTCCAGGTTCTTGTCCGTAAAGATCAGCCGCAGGTTCTCCTCTCCTGCAAAAACACAAACAAGAAAGCACACACAGATATAAAATAGAGTTTTACAAATATTACACATATTCTGTAAACACAATGAATCCCTACATTTTTAGGAGAGTTGTTTGTTTGAACAATGGGAAGAAGTGAAAGTAAAAAATATGCAGAGGAGACAAAATTATTTCCAAACTAAATCAAAACCTAATTTAAAAGGTCGTAAAGAAGATCAGATAGCAAGTTTTTTAAACCTTTGTATTGTTGTTGTAGCAGGTGTTTACACGTATCTGGACCCTAAATATGGTTAATATTTAACCATAATTAATATGGATCTTCATTCTCAAAAGTATCAAGTTGCTGATGCACTTTAAACACATCAGTTGGCTTATTTATTTTATTTATTTACCTGAAACAAACCAGAAAGCAGTTCAAGACTAGATAAACTGCTAAGTATTAATGGTAGAGTTAATACTGAGCTCCACCATTACAGCACTGATAAGCCAATAAGGGAAAACATGAGTCACCATAAAATTTACTTTCAATTTTGATTTGTATGCAACGAAACACATGTTTGTTATTGAAGGGTCAGGTACCTCTGAATTAGTTTAACAAATTCTCCCTTAACAACCTGCTTTACTTGACAAAAACGAGCATTAATCTGTTTCCATGGCCACTTAACCCAACCTGTCGACCAATAAAGTCGATAAAGTTGAAAAGAAGTAGCTTTACGACTAGAGAAAATACACCAGATATATTGAACAGTTTGCCATCCTAAATTAACTTTGCCATTACTGAGTCAAGTTGCCTTTTGAGCTTCTCTTCATTTACCTGCGGTCTGAGGAAGTTTCTCAGCGATCTTTCCCTTCAGCTGCCCCACCGTCATGTTCTTCATCTGCTCCTCGGTGTTGCAGAGGTCAATCATCAGCTTCTCTCCTCTCAGCCCATGAACCATGACTTGGTAGATTTTTCCCATCTTCCCTCAATCTGCGCTGCGCTCCTTTCTGGCGCTAATGCTCTGTCTGAACAGCTGACAGAAATGCGTGCAAACAGCAACAGGATCTGACGTCAGACCAGTCTTTACTTTCTATTTTCTGTTTCTCATAAAGCAGGACTCTTGCTGTTCTTATTCCTTCAGTTTTTCTTGATAATTATCTTCTCTCACATGACCTGCTGGTATCAACAGGCTGTTTTCAGATGAGGAGCACATTCAACACAGTGCTGCACTCTGATCTATATATTTGTATTGCTTTAGATGATAATAACAATTGAATAAATAAAATACGTACATCTGAGTAGTGGGGAAAAAAGAAGCTACATGAAATTTTTAGTTTTATACTTTATTTACCAAAATAAAGTAAAGTAATAGTCATATACTAATTGCTTTATGTTTACACGTCGAAGATTTTATAGGAACGTTTAATTCCAGGAAATCACCTTGTTTTCCTGCAGAGATCATGTGATGCGGCCGTGTGGTTATTTACAAACACTGTTTTTTTCACAGTTTTTTCTCAAACTGAAAAAAAAAAGTATAGTAATTTTATTTATTATTCGTGCTGCTTTCGACTTTGGTAGAGAGAAAAAACAGCAGATACAGCAATTACGTTATCTGATGGGTTACTTTTAACTAAAATCTGTGCAAAAAGTAAATTAAACTCAGCAATGTTAATAATAACAAGTGAATATAAAATGAATTCCGCCAAGATGAGGTTTTAACTTTCTTGTTTGTTCTTCTTCTTCATCATCATTGGTTCGTCTTCATCAGTGCCAAATAAAATGCACTAAGAAAAAAAGAAGAAACTGAAAGTAACAGCAGCCATTGGCTCTGAAAGTGACGCAGCAGCAGCAGCTCACATCTTTTTGCTGCACACGGACAGAAGTTGGTTCAAGTCGAGGAGCAGAGCAGAAACAAAATGACCACGCAGGGCCACGAAGAGAAAAGATTCGACCCAAGAGACACGACGCTGAAGTTCGTCAACAGACCAGATGCTCTGGATCCGCTGCGTAAGAACCTGTAACTGTTATTGTGCTGAAGTGACGTTGTTTATTTCCAAAGAAATGCAAGGAACGTTTTGTTTTAGAGACCTTAAAAACACTTACATGCAAGTCAAAGGGTGTATGAAGACACCACGTGTCATGGTGACAACTAAAAACAAGATGGCATAGGATTTTATTATTATTATTATTATTATTATTATTTGAGTCTGTTCTCTTCTAGCCCCGGATGAGGGAGATCAGGGTCTCCGGGCGGAAATGTCCTGCGGTCACGCTGTCACCCCGCAGTCCCTCACTGGGTGGTGTCGCAGCCTGCTGGATCAGGTACTTTCCAACAGTTAAAAGTTTACTTTTGCTTTCTCAATAGCACATTTATCGTTGAAGTGAAGACTGTGCGAAGATCCAGCATAAAGTCCAAGACACGCAGCCCAGTTTTATGTTTTATGTTGTGGGCCATAAACTGGGCCATTTGACAGCATGGTTCACTGTCAACCTTATTTTTTATTTTTTAATTAGGCATTTTCTTGTTTTTCAACAATAATCAGTTAATATCGTTGATTACAATGTAACCAATACAAGACAGAGTAGGGACGTTCTTATTTAATGTTATAAAGCTAAGAAACATTCATAGCAACTACAATGTCCACTAAATTTATCCAGCAATTTTAATGCAGTGCTGTAACTTAATTTACTTCAATCCAATTCTCTTCTCAACCTTCATATTAACTGTCAAATTTAGTTCATGGTTTAAGAAGATTTTAAACAGTCAAAACAAACAGCAGAACTGTGATGCCTTGCTGTGAATTAGAGGCTGGTGCTGAAGTACCCAGAGTTAAAATCTAATTTAGTCATAATCCATATTAATAATAAACCTTTTAACTTTAACATGTATCTTACTGTAACATGTTTTGCAGTTAACTAGCCAGAGACCCAAATTGAGTCTGTAGGAGACCAAATAGCTCACATCATTTTGTAGGTTATCATGAGGACAGAAATGCTTTGCAAGTTCTTAACAACCAGCATTAAAATATATTTTATCCTGAGGTATAGATTTAAGTAGAGTTCCAGTTAAATTCATCAAATGCCACTGAGTACAACACAAACCAAATTTGTAAACTTGTGTCATATTGAAAAATCTTAGAGCTGCTCAGTGAGACTACAAAATTTTCACTCATCAAATTCATCTTCCAGGATGTTGTGCTGTGCAAAGTCTATGTAAATGTATGTAAATGATGCTTGATAGCAAGAATATAAGCCAAGTTAATGATATTGTTCTCTAAATATTACACATTTCAGGGCCAGTATAAATTTAAGTGTCCAGCTCTAAAGGACGGCACCTTACAAAAGTGTGACGCTCTGTGGTCGTATCAAGAGGTCCGTCGCTTGGCCGCCCTGACCGCTGCAGAAATGCAGCATTTTGAAGAGAACATGGCCCGTCTGGCTGCGACAGAGTACTGTGACTTTAAAACAGTAAGCATCATGCTAACTCAAGATGAATTCATGAAACAATGTTCTGCAGTGCGGTAACTTCTTTCCTTTTGTTTTGTTTTCTATTCTTTTTTGCTCATCAGTGTCCTGGCTGCAAGTCCTACATTGAGAGAGAGGACCTGACTGACCTCTGTGTTCAGTGCTTGGTTTGCACAGCAGATAAGAATGAACAGGTCCAGTTCTGCTGGCAGTGCTTGATGCCCTGGAAAGGTCGGGCTCCACGCTCTGATCGCTGTGACAATAACGGCTGCATCAACCATGACCTGGAGCTGCTCAGGACCTGCAAGATCACCTCCTTCCCCGAGGTCCAGGGGGTTGTGGGCTGTCCCTCCATCCGGGCCTGTCCCACCTGTGGACATAAGGTGGAGCACGACAAGACGGGCTGCAAGAACATCATCTGTCCTCGTTGCCAGGTTGAGTTCTGCTTCGTGTGTCTGAAGCTGACTCCTGAGTGTCTGGAGACCAGCTCCTACTTCATCCCCTGCAGTGATGGCGTGGCTCCCAGGCAGACATCCATACCTGTGTGGCACAGAGACTAAACGTTGTTATTTCTTGACAAAGTTAATTTTGTAATATTAAAAATGTTCCAGGTCTTCTTGTCATGTTCATCACCTTTACCAGATGTTTTTTGTTTGTTTTTAACCTTATAACTTACTTTTCAAATATGTAAGTGACCTAATTTTGTAAAACAAATAAAGTTCCTATTAAACAGATTTTGTTTAATTTCTGGTCTATATTGAGTGAAGTTGGGTGTAAAACTAACGTTTAAACAGACAGGACCCAGAAGTTATTATTCAGAATGACGAAAGGTTCCTATAATTACGGATAAGTTTCATTGTTTTATTAGTGCTCATCATCTATTAAATAGTGTCAAGTAATTCAATGTGTTTGTTTATCATTTACACATCCATGGTGTTAAATGTTGATGATGTGCTGAACTCAGTTATTTAAAGCAACTTCTCTGACTGGCAAACATTTTCATCTCCACATACGAGAGAAGATTCTCACCTTCTGTTCATTTTGACTCCAGTTGCTGACTGGATCCAGTTGAACTAGTTCGACTGAAACTGAGATGACATAAACACAGCACACCAGAGAGCCCTGTCTAAGACAATCTGATGTGTTTAGGTTTGTTAATAATCTTTCTCGCTTCAGACTGACGGACATCACACAGTTTGAACTGGTTTAACTCTTCCAGGTTGATGGGCAGTAACAATTGCTTTTCTAAGATTGCTGGTGTTTTTCTATTCTGGCACTGAATCAACACCATGGCACGAATCACAGTGGATTAATGAGAAGACATTAGTCACTTAATAATAAAGTGACTTTGTTCTTTAATATAAAGATTATTCCATGATGATGGATGAATCCTTCAATGAGCAGCAAATAATAAATATTTTCTTCCAGTTGTTAACTTAATGAGAATAAGAGCCTTGATATTTCAGATTGAATAAATTTCATTAGTTGAGACAAGCTGATCTGATTTTTGATAACTACTAAACTGATTATAAATTGATTACTTCTACATTAAATACAGTGGAAGCAAAAATGATTTCAATAGTTTTGCCTTTAGTGACATCTGCAGGATGTAACTGTATTTTCTGGCAGTGATTTTGTAACAGGGTGTGTTTTGTTTTCCTCTATGACTGCTTCACCAAAAACCTCTGAAAAATTGCTTTAATTTTATTCCCTTTGCTCTAAGTTAAATTACATTAACATGATAGTAAAAGTGAAGGCATTCAACCAGGGAGTTTGATTGAATGTACATTCTGTACTTTTATATTTGTAGAAGAAGAAACTGAAAGTAAAAGCTGCTTTAGGAGAGTGGCGACAGCCTGCCGACTCAGATTATTTCCTGGTTGAGGGCAGACACGTTTAGCCGACAAATTGGAAGAACAAAGTAGGTCTGAAATGAGCAACTCAGATCAGGACGAGAAAAGATATGATCCCCATGACGCCACGCTGAGCTTTGTGGACAGACCTGATGACCTGGATGCTCAATGTAAGGACTAAAAACTATTATATCATTATTTGTTATATTTATGTATTGGCTTCTCAATCATTTGTAAAGTAGGGGTGGTCAAGTTTTACTTGTACATTTTTCAGTATAATGTCCACTAGTACACTGTCCAACTTGCTGTCTGTCCTATCAGTCAGTGATGATGATGATGAAGAGCAGGGTCTTCGAGCTGAAATGTCCTGCGGTCACGCTGTCACTCCACAATCTCTGACTGACTGGTGTCGCAGCCTGCTGGATCAGGTACGTAATGACATCACACACATTATATACAACATTTTATTTCTTTGGTCATTTATTTTCATTGTTATACCTTCTAACGCGCTTTTATTTTGAAATTTAAACAGTTCCAATGCACAACTAAAGACATTGTACATAAGAGGAAAAAATTTCCAAAGTCAAATTTAGTCTAGCTTGTTTCCAACTCAGTCCAAACAGTGGGATTCATTAATAACATAGTTGTTTTTAAAGGTTGTATAGTTACAAGGAAATTAAAGGATAATTATAGAATGAACTTCATTTAATTTGGTGTCGGCTTGTTCTCTATCTGTGTCCATCTGGGATACAGCCTTCATGATGCATTTAGGTGAACAGTTCTCAGGTATTGGTGTATTTTTGAGTTTAAAGGTAGGAAGACATAGTTGTCAGCCTTTCTTGAAAGTATAATTTTTTCATTTTGTGGTACATTTTAATTCCTTTGTCTTTCTTCTTGTAAAAAAGGCACCAGGTGTCAATGGCTGCAAACAGGTTCAAATGTTTCCCAAAACATCGGAGTCCTCATTAGACTGAGGCATTTTGACCTGCTTTTCTAAAAATAGACATTAGCTCTGTATTTTTAAAAAAGTGCATATGATGTGTTTAAAACGGGACCATGACATAAACCCACCTACCCAAGATTTAACCCAGCTGATCAAACACCAAACCAGCTGTTCTGCGTCTTTATGGTTACATGTTGCGTTTGTCTGACTGTTTTAGGGTCAGTACAAGTTCAAATGTCCTGCTATTGATGAAGACACCCAGGAGATATGTGGCGCTGTGTGGCCGTATCGAGAGGTGCGTCGCCTGGCGGACCTGAGCGTTGAAGAGATGGAATATTTTGAAGAGACCATCGCTCGCCTGGCTGCTGCAGAGTACCAGGAGTTTAGAGAAGTAAGAGTCTCTAACTTCAGGTCAGTCTTGACTTTACCAGCTCTACTGAAATCATGAAGTCTTCCTCTTGCAGTGCCCTGGGTGTAAGAGCTACATTGAAAGAAAGGACCTGACTAACCTCTGCGTTCAGTGCTTAGTTTGTGCTGCAGACCAGAAGAAACAGGTCCAGTTCTGCTGGCAGTGCTTGAAGCCGTGGAAAGGTCCGGCTCCACGCGCCGACCGCTGTGACAATAATGACTGCAAAAACCATGACCTGGAGCTGCTCAGGACCTGCAAGACCACATCCTTCCCTGAGGTCCGGGATGTCGAGGACTGTCCCTCCATCCGGGCCTGTCCTACCTGTGGACAAACAGTGGAGCACGACAAGACGGGCTGCAAGAACATCACCTGTCCTCGCTGCCAGGTGGAGTTCTGCTTCGTGTGTCTGAAGCTGACTCCTGAGTGTCTGAAGACCAGCTCCTACTTCATCCCCTGCAGTGATGGTGTGGCTCCCAGACAGACATCCATACCTGTGTGGCACAGGAAGTAAAACTGCAGAAACAGATGCTTCCTGTTGAGCTCTTCTTACTGAAACTTGGATGAAATAATCTAAAAAATGTTGCAGTTCCTATTGTTGATGTTCATCAACTGTGAAATTTCTTTATTCTATTAAGCATCAAATGATATCTGCAACATTTTTATTCTCATGTTACATTGTACATTAACAATAATTTCTTCTTTGGCCTCCAACTAACTAATAAAACATAATTTTTTACTAAAAGTGTTTGACTTTGTCTCAAAGTAGGCGTCCGTTTTAAATGGAGATACATTTTTTAGCTCCTTAATGTGGAATTTGCTTCTGTAAAATCATTGTGTTAAAATGTTTTGTAAAATTATAATCTGTTATATTTGAAACTGGAAGTTAAGAGGCTTTTTATTTTTTTCAATTGCAAATACACAAAAATGTAAAACAGTAAAATTTGGCAGATAAAACACCATCTTTATAGCTACATTCTTCATTCATACCAATTAAGAAGGGAGTCCAAAAACTTTCTTTATAAATTCACTAAGTGAAAAAATTATTTTCCCATCAGGAAGAAATTAATTTTATTAGTACCCAATAAGTTAAATGAATCCCTCTAAGACACAGTTGTCATCTCTGTCATATCTGCAGTGAGATGCTGTTTGTATTCTTAATATATGTTCTTGAAGAAAATTATACAAAGTCTGTCTTATTTCATGTGTCTTTTGTTTTTATTTTCATTTTCTAAGTTTGGGTTTTGTTTTTAAAGTTTGATCTGGATTACCTGAACTCAGCATCTCTTCATAGCTTTAATACAATATTCAGATATTTAGTCTGTATTTGTATGTTTTCCACACAACATCATTAAATGTTTGTCCTTCACGGGCGATGATTAACTGCTACATACTGATAGCCCACTGGGTGGCGCTGTGACTCACAATGATGAATTACTATAATCTCTGTAATTCCAAGAAGAGGCGAGATGTTTTTGGTCTCAACGTCATTTACATCATGTGAAAGAACAATTAGTGTTAGATAAACTAAAATTGTTTATTGTTTTAGGATTAATCATTTTGTGTGCTGACAGATGAGGAATATTTATGTTTATCAATCTGCATTCATCAAACTGATTTAATAAACAGAAAAGTAAATAATAATTTACTTGGACTAAGCCATTAATGATCATGTCTGATGGGTTGGAGGCTCCTTCTAAAAGATTGATCTTGTATCTTAATGCATGTTGGAAATGTTGCAGAGTGAAAATGAAAGTTACGTCACAGATCCTTTTACCTGTTTTATAATAAACCAGACTGATACTCTGACAGGTTGGGCCTTGGTGAATATGGAAAGTACCTGGGAGTCCTTTCAGGTGGTTTACTGCCAGGTGATCTTGACAAAGACTTTAACAATGTATTATAAACTGGGGAACGTTTAGGGGAAACCCTGTTTATGAGGAAAGATGAAATTCATTTTATTTTTATTATTCCAGGCTAGCTCTTATTTCCTGAAATGTTGACAGGATTATCTGGAAGAATCTTATTTTCCTCTCTCTCAAAACCACAAGCCTGAATTAAATAACATCTTAAAGAATGAACTTAATATTTTTATATTATCATCTCTGATAGAATGAAATGTTGTCCTATAGGCCTATAATTTTCAAGAGTTTGTTCCTACGTTTTTGACAACACATTCCAGTATATCAACACACACTGACTGATACTTTAATACTTTTACGTGATAAATATTGTTTATATTGTTGTGTAAATTTAGGTCCAGATTAATTCAATTACGTTTTTGACCCTTGACATGACTTTTGTAACCTTGTCTATTTATTTAGGGTTTTATTTGACATTATGAGATGTATGTTATTATTATTATTATTATTATTATTATTATTATTATTATTATTATTATTATTATTATTATTATTATTATTATT